>CAXAKX010000805.1:0-64913 GCA_963969525.1 Ontholestes murinus
CATGCAAATGAAGCATCCAACAGATTTGCATGAATCAGTCCTTTCTAAATATGGCACTAAAGAAAGGAATTTTGGCCTTGAAGTTTTGGGACCATAATTCCTGCAGATGGCAGGACCGTTATTGTACCCATATTAAAAAGAACTCTTAAAAAGGCTTCAAATTTTCCACTGTAAGTTGACAGGGAGCCAGTGGATCTCCAATATGGTGCAATGGAGAACAGACAATAGGTGACACGAGGCTTGTGTGAAGGGACGCAAAAAGTTGTCCACAGGTGCTTTTCTATTTACTATGAAATCTAGTCGCTGAGGGACTACTGTAATCACTGAATAGGCAAGGTTTCTACACAGTAGGTTATGATGGCAAATCGGAAAGTATGTTAACGAAATGAAACGCTCTTGACATAGTAAACAAATGGTGCATAGACCAAGAACTATTTGTAAAACTAGTAAAAACGCAACTGGCACTGTTCACAAGGAGGAGGAAAATCAAGGGTTTCAAGCTACCAAGGTGAGGAACTCACTTCGAAAGAAGAAGTCTAATATTTGGGCATTCTTCTAGATAACAAACTGTTGAGAAAACATGGAGACTATCTGACGGCTCTCGTGCAACAAAAGCATCAGTAATATGGTGGCCAAGAACGACTATGAAAACAGCAGTAAGGCTTCTATATCACGTCTAACGTAGCGCTTTCCTGAGCGCCACAGGAGCCATGAAAACAACACCAAAAGCAATTATGGAAGCCCTGCTGTAGCTGCCATCCTTGGGCATATATATCAACGAACAGGCAGCAGCGGCTGTTCAACTTACGTGAATCCATATTGGGAAATGGATATCTACAGTCATCAGACATCCAAAGAGTCCCTATTGCTGGCTGCGATCCTGGCGTTTACCAATGCCTTAGGTTGGCTCGACCATAGCAATAAATGTTGACTCAGATGGAACGACATACAAAGGGCCCACTGGAGCCTACGTGCTGTGAACCTCTGTGCCCTCCAATCGTACAAATCTAGATCGAGATACAGAGTTGACAGGAATCTGTGGTCCTGCAGCTTCATCACCAGAGGTAAAAAGTATCCTGTGCGGCACATTGCGCGTTGTAAAATTCACCAAAGGCCAATAATTGCCTCGTCATCGCTGCTGCTTGTACTGGGCAAAGGTAACTGCTTTTGGTAACTATAATGTCACTACGACTAGTATCATTTTATGCAGCTTCTTCGCTGTAGCCTTCGTTACTACTTTCATTGCACTCTTAATCGATCATAATGGTCCATATAAAATTCGTCGTCACTGCTATTGAATTTACAATGTTGCCTTGTAAATGTCGCTTAGGCATTGCGACATAAAAATATAAAATTATAAATTAATAGTACTATATAACTATAACACAAAACTCTCTTATTCGTTATGACACTAAATGTGTATTTATTAAATCGCCTCGTATAATACAGTGGTTTTTAACATTAAAACTTTAAAAATATATTTTCTTGAAGCATTCATCTATATAGGAAGCGTACAAATATTTACTTTTTACATGCTTGTCTCAAAATATTTTTGTAGATTTTCTTTATTTGAATTTGAAATAGGATTATTAATCATGATGTTTCCGCAAATATCAAAGGAAAACATGTTTGGATCATGGCTTTCCTTCTGTATCGTATTACACCTGAAACTAAAGTAACGTTTGGCATAAAATCCATTGGGGGTGAAATTATATTATATAAATATTTATGTACACCTATTCATATACTATTAATGTACATTTATTACGCATTATTATTGATATTTACACCTAGACTTATTGATTCTGACAATTAGCCGTTTAATGTATCAACACACGTATAACGCGTACGTTAACAGTTTGACTGCTGCAATTATAGTAGTATAGTATGCCTCGTATTCTATCGATTTTCCACCTTTATTATCGCTCACCCATGAACAACTCTCTGTTTTTATTCCAGTCTCGAGCGTTCGCTACAATATATAAAATAAACTTCAATTTTAAAAATATATATAAACGTTAATGCAATGCAATAATAGTTAACGCTCAAACCTTTAGAGCGTTTCTAATATTGCACAAGACGCGAGCGCGATGTAATTAAATTACCCTCTAGACAAATTCATCATATTAATTCCTGTTTAACGAAATTGAACTGAATGTAGATCATAGAATGATTAACAGCGAGCGCTGCAGAAGAAGAGTGTACGGAATACAAGTTGTCCCGGCAACGGTGGTCATCCGGTGGAAATCTTTTAATCCCCTTAACCTTTTTTATATTAACTCGCGTCTTTGTGAACTATATAAATTTAACTAAATTAAGTCGCCGGGAAATGAAATTCCAGTGTGGGAAGCGTAACTCAAAAACAGATTATTTTATTTTTACCCTGGGTCCGCGTTTTAATTATAATTCCACATGACCGAAACATATTTTTCTCGTTTTCCGCTAATTGAATTTTCAGTTTTCAATTAAGTGCACAAATAAATAAGCATTGTGTAAACAATAACGGTGTGTTATCGTCTGTATTTTCTAAAACGGTATTAATTTAAAATTTATATTTATATTTCACAGTTACTGTTAAATTTGTATATTAATACTGAAATAACAATTATATGTAAAATAAATTTATACGTTTAACTCCAGAAGTTAAAATGTAATAGTTCTGTGCAAAAAAATAAAATATTCCTTTGAAACGTGATCCTTTAACATATACATATACCAATCCAATTCCCTGCCTATTATTTCAGCGATGGAGCGGGAAATTGAAAACTGCACTTTAATCCCAGATGCCAAACTGCATTCAATTCCACAAAAGCCCTCCCGAAAAATAATCCCCCGACCACCGACCCTTCATTCACGCCATTAAAGCACAAACAATATTGCGAGAGGAAACGAAATGCGGACGGCAATCATCGCCGTCCATAAGACGGAGCTCTTGAAGTGGCTGGCTCGATAGGAATTACAAATTTTCGGGAGCACAAAAAATAGATGTAGAAAGAGAGAGAGAGAGTGGAGGAAAGAGAGAAGATGGAAAGCGTTCAATTTCTAAATTTCTGATGTGGCGGAAGGGCGCCCCGGGGACCGGAAACGGAAATGGATGATGAGGATAACACGCAGGCATCTACTCCACTTAACCTCAAAACATGTTTATGTATTATGTAAATGAGGGGCGTGCATGGTGCACTATAGCCACGTAACGTACGTGTTTACCGGTGGTCCCGAGTGGTTTTCCGCCGGGTTCTCCGCGGCGGCAACTGTCGAAACGGTCGCGAATTTTCAGCAAGGTTTAATTACGACGCACTTCGGGGACGTCGCATAAATTATCACGTTCGGTTACGCGATATGATTTTAATCGAGAATTATTAATATTGTGATTCGTATTGCTTGCAAAATTACTGTGGTGTTTCAATACATAATTGAACGGTAGTTATTGGATTATGATTATAGATAATTGTACAAAATTAAACAATGTAATATCGTATTTCTGACCTTTTGCAATAAACTATATAATAAGTTGACAAATTCTAAAAACAATTATGTAGTTTTCGTGACCATTAACTCTTTCATAAGAATGTATTTTTCAGTATTGTACATTTGCTTAACTACTACTCCAGTCTACGTTTAAACTCTTATTAAATTAATTTTTTTCTGTCATTTGAAAGATGAAAAAAGCTAAATATTTAAATATTTACTGAAATAACAAATGACAAATGGTAAATGAGAAACGACAAATAACAAATGACATATGACAAATGACAGATAATAGCTGACAAATTACAAATATCAGATGACACATGATAGATTACAGATTATAAATGATAGATGATAAATAATAGAGGTTATATGACAGATGACATATGGTAGATATACGATATATTTATTTAAAGGGTGTGATGTTTTAAACAGGTGATGGATATGTTAACTGTCTCCAGTATACCTCGGGTTGGTCCGGGGTTCTTTTCTTTAAATTTACCGATAAAGTCCAATAATTAATCAAACAATTAATATAAATATATGTTTACAAAACTAAAGTAAAAATAACAAACATGTCCTCTCCGAAGCTCAATATGGCGGCGGCGGACTATTCCAGGAAAACGGTAATTTTCTGAGCCGTCCTGGTAAGAATCCCTTCTGTAAATTGCTTATAAGAGAATCAGGGATTCGTATGTTAAATTTTGGGATAAAAATCTTACGCTTTCGGTCAAAATTCAATATTTTCAAATACGGTTCAAGTTCCGATACGGTGCACTTAGTTGAGGAAACGCTTTTTAATAGCAGGGACCTCAACTTCTTCGGTACGGCTTCGGCGGCGAGTGGTCGGAACGCTTGTTAATAGCAGGACACGACCTGGAGTTACCAGCCAAGGGAACGCTTGTTAATAGCTGAACCCAGGGAGTACAACTCCGTACTGTCGCTGGTTGCATAGCCTTAAACATCCTGGGACTAGGCCGAACATCCCCGAATACATGAGCGGCTTCCCTTTCCATCTGGACTGTCGTGACAGGACCAAAAGCTCACGCCTCATTCTGCGATTCCTGCCGACGTTATTCGAACTCGACGTGGCGTTATGTTCGGCATTCTGCTGTTTAGATTTTGTGTACACACAGGCACAATCGTCTGCATAGCAGGATCATTATTATTAGTTAATTAATAACGTAACTCGGTATATTACCCCCTTACCTAGGAGTTCCGTTTTCTATACCTCACTGGATGAATATCAGGCGAATGATCTTGTCCCAGGTCATTTTCGCACATTTTTTCCATTATAAACGTTTACCTTAGGATTATTTCGGTTTTTTTCTTGGTGGCGTTTTCGGCCATCGGTGATTGTAGCTCGTGTATCGGACGCAACGGTGATACGCGGTGGAGTCCGGGGGTTTTCAGAACTCTAGGGGTTATCCTTCGGGGCTTTGTTTGGACTTGCCTTGTTTACTATACCGCTGCTGACTGTAGACTGGTAACGACATTTAAGCGGTCTGATATTTATACCGTTCATTCAGTTATTTAGTTATTTTTAATTCGGACACGTGACTCCTTCCTATCACCTCATCTCGAGAGTTTATCAATTCCATAATAACCCGAAGAATTATTCGGTAGATTTTGTAGGGTCCAATATATTTAGGCGCTAACTTGGCCGTAAATTTCTTCGCTGCATCGTAAAGAGGATGCTGTCCTTTATGCACTACGTATTCAACTTGAGAACGATACGCTCTCCTTCTTAGATTGTAATATGAGTGTTATTTGATGAACGCCTGTCATAGGTTGATTTTTACCAGATCATTAATTTCTCCTAGTTTCTTAAGTTGTTCGTTCAGTTCTTCCGGTGTTCTTGTAGGTAAATACGTAGGTTTCGCCTCGTCTCGCTCTAAGTGGGTAGCGATCAACTCTCTGGTTCTGGTTCTGGTTTAAATCGATGGGAGGGCAGAGAGTTCCGCCGCACGTAGACCCCAATGGGCCCTTTGTGCGTCCTCCCATCTGAGTCCTCATTCCTTGCCACGGTCAAGCCAGCCCATTAGCAAATGCCAGGACTGCAGCAAGACGGACTCTAAGGATGTCTGATGGATTTAGACATCCCTCTCCCATTGTGGATTTACGTAAGTTGAATAACACGGGGCAGTCTATCAGTACATGCTTCGCGGTTTCCTCTTCTGCTTTACACCCTCTGCAGATAGGACTAGATTATAGTTCCAGTTTGTACAGGTGTGATCGTAAATCGCAGGGTCCTGTAAGAAGCCCTACCACCTTCCGTAGATTTTCTCTGGACAGTTGCATACAGTATCTGGCCATTTTGCTGTTAATTGCGGTGAAATTTTTTGAGACTCTACAGCCAGGTATGTTGTCCCATCGCTCCTTATGGCATCTGATTGATGCAGTTTTCAGTAGGGTACTCAGATCTAGCAGAGAGGGCAGCAGGGAGGGGTTCGGTACGCTTACCGTTTGTCCGGATGCCTTTCTCGCCAAACCATCTGCTATTCTGTTCCATCTGCTAATGTTGTGTCCTTTTACCCAGCATAGAGTTATCTCGTTGTCACGAGCCACTTCTTCCAGAGCTTCGCAGCATTCCAACATTAATGCTGAGGTTATTTTGCAGTTGGCAATGGACAAGATTGCCGCTCTGCTATCCGTTATAATGTGTATATTTTTACCCTGAATCTTCTTGTCAGAGATTGCTTTTGCTGTATATAGTATACCACGAGTTCCACCATTGTTGGTGTGCTCATTATCTTACCTATAGCAGTACTGTTTTTTAGGGATAGGTTTTTGCAGAAAATTCCTATACCAGTCCCTGTTTTCGTTGACGACCCATCAGTGTATATGTGAATGTCTTTGTGCTTGCTTCCTATTCCTGAGTTTTTGAATCTCAGGTCTATTTGAAGCTTCCTGTTGAAAATGTATTTTCGAGGGATGTTGTCCACCAGCATCATAAACTCGGGATTACTTTTCCTTAGATCCTCTAAGATTATGTGGTGATCACCTCCTCCGTTGCTTACAAGCCATGTCTTTGTTGCTATAAGCCATATTGCCGCCGCTGCTGCCTGTTCTCTGATAAATATGTCCAAGGGTGACAGGTGCAGCAGGGCTTCTAAAGCCGCTGTTGGTGTTGTTCTTATGGCTCCTGTCGCGCTCAAAAGGGCGCTACGGCTGATTTCGTGGTCGTTTTTGACCACCATATTAATGATGCATATGCCAACATTGGCCGCACTATGGTTGTCTAGATCCATAGGGTTACCTTTGGAGATAGTCCCCATGTTTTCCCCACAGCTCGTCTGCATTGCCAGAGTGCTATGCATGCTTTCTTAGATCTCTCCGTCAGGTGGGTATTCCAGTTTAGTTTTTTGTCTAGAAGAATGCCCAAATATTTGACTTCATCTTTCAGGGTGAGTTCTTTGCCCCGAAAACTTGGTGGTTTGAAATATTTTATCTTCCTTCTCCTTGTGAACAGTACCAGTTCCGTTTTAGTCGGATTTACGGATAAACCCTGGTATGTACACCATTTCTTTACTGTGTCAAGAGCCTCTGACATAAGTTTCGCTTGCATACTTTCCGAGTTGCCGGAAAGTAGGATCGTTATATTGTCGGCGTATCCTACTGTGTAGAAGCCCAGTTTATTCATTGACTCCAGTAGCTCGTCTACGACTAGGTTCCATAGTAGGGGAGACAGCACTCCTCCCTGTGGGCAACCTTTTGCGACCAGGCATGCAAGTTTCGTGTCGCCTATTGAAATCTTGGCTGTCCTCCATTGCAACATGTTGGAGATCCACTGGCTTAGAGCCACCGGAACTCCCCTGCGTCGAAGTGCCGCTGTTATCTTTGGGAAGAAGGTCTTATTAAAGGCCCCTTCAATGTCCATAAAAGTCTCTAGAGTGAAGGATCGACCAATTCTGCTCACCACGGTGTGCAGGGCCGAATCCGTCGACTTGCCTTCACAGTATGCGTGTTGATTGGGATGTAAAGGGTGTTTCACTAAGACTATTTCCCTAATGTATCGATCGCAGAGCCTCTGAAGTATCTTTAATAGAAAAAATGTGAGGCTTATTGGTCGGTATGCTTTCGCTTTTGTGTAGTCCAAGCGTCCTGGTTTTGGTATGAAGATTACTTTAGTTTCCCTCCATGCATAGGGTGTTAACTAAAGGCAATACTATTAGAGCCGGATAAATCCCGTTAAACCCTGGGGATTTGTATGGTGAGAAACTCATCATTACCCAGTCTACCTTTTCCCTGGTAACGTTGGAGCCCGCCAGGTCCCAATCCGGTTTGGTTCGGGACTCTGTGGAGGTATCCGTGAGGCTCCACTCCTGGTTAAAGGTACAGCCCGGGAAATGGATCTTCAATAAGAGTTTGCCTGTGTTTTCAGCTGAGTCCGTATAAGAGCCGTCCTCCCTTTTAAGGCTAAGGAGTTACTGGAGAGGGCCTGTTTTAGACGTGATGTTTTCGAGACATTTTCTACTTTGGAGCAGAAAAGCCTTCAGGCCTCTCTCTTCCTTTGTCTTACCAGTTTTTTATAGTCATGTTGTACTATTTTATATTTGTTCCATTCGGACTCGTTTTGCATATTCATGGCTCTGTTGTGTGCCCTTCTTGCTTGTTTTTTCAGCGCCTCAAGTTCTGCGCACCACCACACATTTGTCCCTCATCTGTTTTAGTTTTTAGAGGGCACTCTTTCTTGTACGCTGATATGATTCCCTTCTGAAGAGCGTTAGTTATATTCTCCAGTTCAGGTATATCTTTTATTGGCTCTTTACCTACATCCCCAGTTTTGGAGATCTTAGTGAGGGTCGTTTTGAAAATTTCCTTCTTGATCAGTCTTGGATCCCTGTACTGGGTAGTGTTTGAGCCTTTTAATGTAATTTGGAATTTTAACGATCAACTCTCTTCCGTAATTTAAAATTGTTACAGAGGAACCGGTTGAATATGCAAGTTTCGAGATCCACTGATCCCATGTGAGAATATTTCTTCGGCACACTTGAGCAAGTGTCGTCCCAATGTCTTTATTCATTCTCTTTACTGGATTATTCTTTGGACTATTCGGTTAGCTAAATTGATGCATTATTTTAAAGTCAGCACACATTTTCGTCATTAATTGGTTTTTATATTGGACTCCATTGTCGAATACAAAAACTTTCAGTTCCCGTATGTGAATATTATTTCTTTTATTAGTTTTTAAGCAATTATATTAGCGATCACAGTCCTTATTCGAATAATTTCGGTCCATTTAGTAAAATGATCTTGGAATGCCAACCGGTAAGTGTATCCTTTCGTTGATCAGGGAAGGGGACCAATTTAGCCTGAGCTTACGACTTCACACAACCTATTACCTTTGACCATCACATTTCACCCAGCGGGGTCTGTTGACTAGCCTTATATTGCTGGCAAGTATCGACATACTTACGTATGTCGCGGAACATCCCTGGCTAGCAATAATCTCGACAAACTTATGTGATTATTTTTTTGGATATCAAAATGCCCTGCTGTATGGTTTTCTTTCGGGATGGAGTGATTTTCCTGGATATTTTCGGTATATATTTTCTCCGAAGATTTTAAATTGACTGAATTTACCTGGATTTTTTGTAATTTTTTGTTTAGGGGAATCATGCCACACGCACATGTTGCCTGGATTTAAGCCACTTGAGGCTCCGTTGATCGGTTATGACCTTAAATAGAACCCTCTAAGTAGCCTTTCCATTTTCGAACCGCCCAGATCACCGCTAAACATTCTTGTTCTATTATTGCGTAACTCCTCTTACGGCTAATGTGGGCTATTACCTTTTTCTGACCCTCCTGGAGTTGTGTCAGCACTGCTCCTGGTCCTGCCTGACTCGCAGCTTGGACTGGTGGTTAAAACTCAATTCAATATCTGAAGCGCTGCTCCAGATATAAGGCTGATTCTTCTTTAGTAGAGTCGTTAACAGTTGTAGCATTGTTGAAAATTCTGGAATAAATTTCTTATACCATGATGCCATTCCCAAGAATCTTCTTACTGCTTTGACGGTTTTGCGAGGTTCGAGGATGGTGATAACTTGTACTTCCTTCGGATCGGTGTGTATGCCTTCAGACGTTATTATATGTCCTGGATATTTCAATTTCCTTTGTGTACTTTCTTTGTTGATTTTTAAACCGTAAGTTCTTAGTTTACCCATAATGATTTCCAAATGTCTAAGTTGTTCGTCGAAACTGGAACTGAAGACTATTATGTCATCCAAGTAACATAGGGCGTAATTGTCACAATCGGGGCCCACTATGGAGACTAAATATTTCTGGAAGGTAGCTGAGGCTGAGTGAAGTCCAAAGGGCATCTCCTGGAATTGAAATAATTTTAGTCCTGGCACGGTGAAAGCTGTTATAGAACGAATATTTGCGGCTAGCGAAACTTGCCAATATCCGTCCTTTAAATCTATCGTACTCAGGTTCTTGGCACCTCTCAATTTGTCTAGTAGCCCTTGAATATATGGTATCGAATATGCGTCTCGTTTACTTGACTGATTTACCTTTCTAAAATTGACACGAAAACGATATTCACTGAATTTCTTCCGTACTAGCACCACCGGCGAGGTCCAACTACTACTGGAAGTCTGAAATGTCTCTGGCTAGCATTTTGTCAATTTCAGTGTGATTCGGTTCTCCATTGAATTATTACCACTCCTTTTATTTTCTGTTGGTTGGGTATGTTGTTTCAAAAATATTTCTAATTTACCTTGCTGGTCACTTGGTAATTCCTGTATACCCACCAATTCATATAAATTCACGTTGAAACGTTTATTAGTGATACCTCTCTAGAACACTATTTCTTAGGATTAGGTGTCAATTTTTGCTTGGTATTTGTTCAGATAATCCATTTCTATCATGACATCCATTGATAAGTTTGAAAATACACTCCATTATACCTCATATTTGTAATTTGTTATATCCAATGGAAATATAATTTCTGGTTCGGTTCTAGTAGGGAAACCACTTGCCAGCTTGACCGTCTTCATACTTTCCACATTTAGCTGATAGTTAAATTCTTCCAAATGTTGCCAGACATTCCAACCCATATAGCTCTCTGTGGCTCCTGTGCCTATTAGAGTTGAGCATTTTCTTTGGTGAATGTAAAGTGTTACGCAAAGTCGAGGGTCTCTATTTATCGGTACATTTACGGTGGTGTGACGTTTTAGGGAGGCGGCGGCGGTGCTCGTTTCCCAGATTAAGGCAGGTACAGTCTCGGGTCATCTCTCCTGGTTTTTAACAATACGCATATAAGAGTTTCCCCTTTCGATTGCAGTTTATCCGGAAATGTTCTGGTTTTCCGCATCTCCAATACACATTTTCTCTACGGTATGGGTTCGTATTACGGGTTTAACGTAACACGGGTTCCTTTTCCTCGGTATCCAAGGAATTCCCTTGATTTATTACACCAATAACGCGCATCTGACATTTTGTTATTCGGGGCGACGGTGGACAAATTTTGTTCGACGTATACCTTGGCCTACTTTCCGAAGAAGGCGGTCCCTGGAGCGAATAACTGTGCTGGCGTCGGTGGAGCTACAAAGGAATCATTCACCATCTGTGTTACTTCAAACTCTTCACAAATTTCCACTAGTTCCGGCAATGTATAGTTTATATTCCGGTCTGAGTTTTTCGTAAATCCGTTCTAACTAGTCACTTGCAGAATAACCTCCGTATTAAGGACTGGATTGCAGATATGTATTCGGATATTTTCTCTTGATATCCCTGCATCATTTTTTGTATTTCTTCCTCCATTCGGACTTTAAATCGTAGCGGTAGGTACGTTTTCCTAAAGGTTTCATACTCGGACCATGTCGTCCAAAAGTGTTTATTATTTTCGTATCATAATGGTATTTTCTCTTTAAGTAATTCCGGTATTTCTGGTAGTAAACTGTACGGTCCGTATCCATAACATGTAGATAATTCCTCAATTCTTTCAAGAAATGAAATGGGGTAGGTAGTTCCATCAAATTGCAAATTCCAGTTTCGGATACTCTCACATATCTGCGCGGTGGTAAGTAACTGGGGTAATTTCTTTTCCATATTTGGCTCTTTAAACTTACCCTATGGTTCTCCTTCTTGCGGTTCTTTTTTTCCTTCTCCAGTCCTTAAAAAGGTAGCAATCCTGGCTCTTCAAATTGCAACGGTTTCTTCTGGTACAATTTCGAATTGTTTACCTCGTTCAATTAATTCCTCTATTTTCTTCAAGTGTACCCTTGACGCGGATACGTCGAAATGTTCGAAAGAGTAAACTGACGATTCTTTAACTTCTTTCGTCGCCATTGTAAATTACATTATTTATTGATTGATTATCGGACTTCATTTATCGGTTAATTTCTGGTCCTTGCTCGGGCCCCATGTAACTTTTTAAACATATGGTGGATACGTTAACTCTCTCCAGTACACTTCGGACTGGTCCGGACTTCTTTTCTTTAAATTTACTGATAAAGTTCAATTACTAATGAAAGAATTAATATAAATATATATTTAAAATACTAAAAACAAATCCAAATAAAAAAAAAAATGTATGAACAGGAAATTATAATAAGGTCCTCTCCGTGGCTCAATGTAATCGTATAGATATTTTTAATGCTGATAGTAAACATTGGTCCCTGAACGAGGTTTAAACTAAATCTATTGTATGTATTATATGTATCTTAGGATATTTTTCATTTTGTAAATATTATTAAACTCTGTAATTGGCCTATTAGGCTGTTGGTTTGAATAAATAAATAAATAATAAATAATAAATAATAAATAATAAATAATAAATAATAAATAATAAATAATAAATAATAAATAATAAATAATAAATAATAAATAATAAATAATAAATAATAAATAATAAATAATAAATAATAAATAATAAATAATAAATAATAAATAATAAATAATAAATAATAAATAATAAATAATAAATAATAAATAATAAATAATAAATAATAAATAATAAATAATAAATAATAAATAATAAATAATAAATAATAAATAATAAATAATAAATAATAAATAATAAATAATAAATAATAAATAATAAATAATAAATAATAAATAATAAATAATAAATAATAAATAATAAATAATAAATAATAAATAATAAATAATAAATAATAAATAATAAATAATAAATAATAAATAATAAATAATAAATAATAAATAATAAATAATAAATAATAAATAATAAATAATAAATCACTCGCTTGCTAGTCGCCATACTGTGCAGACGTACGCTCCAGAGTTCTCTTTACCAGTTCGTATTTACCGTGATATCTTCTTTGTGTTTCGCAAAGTGCTACTGTACTAATAGTGGTATTACCACCAACACTCACACTAACCCCTCACGATGGGGTCCGACTCCGAAGAGGAGTTTAAAACGCCGAAGAAACGGGGACGAGGAAGGCCACGCCATGCGGAATCTGACAGCTCCGCGTATACGTCATCATCCGAGGTAAGACCACAATTCAAAAAACCTCATAGCAAACAATCCGCGACCACAACTACTACCACCGAAAACACCACCAACACAACCAACACCACCAATATACCCACCACGCCGGTACACACAAATTCACAGTACAGACACGCATTTAATTTTATCACATCACATGATTTAACACGTGTTCAAATGGCCCAAATATGGCACAGACGCCAATTTGATAAAACGGCTGTAATTTTTAAAACAAAACACGGTTTCATTATTAAGTCGAACGCAGAGAAACAGAAACTGATCAACGAATTGAACGCACTTGTGGCAGAAAAAATCATCACAAAACACTCGGTCGCGGCCTCAACCGCGGCCCCAGAAAAACGTGAACCATCCGCATCCTACAGCTGCATCATTAAATCAGTTGAACAAGAAATAAGCGAACAAGCAATAAGCGAGGAATTAAACAATATGGGAATTGTTCACCGATATTGCAAACGAATAATATCGCGCGCTACCAACGAAAAGACAAGGCTAATACGAATTATTACAGCGTCACACGAAGCATACACTTGCCTATTAAAAAGACAATTTCCATACATGTGCCGAGTTTATCCGGTAGTCGAAAGCATCGCCCCCGCACCTATCCCTGTACCGTGCAATAAATGTAATTTATTTACACACACCACTAATGAATGCACAAGCGAAATTAAATGTACAAAATGCTCCGGTCCACACACCACAGCGTCGTGTAAAACGACGCTTCCAGAAAGATGCACGTCCTGCAAGGAGGAGGGCCATGCTGCATGGTCCATGAGATGTAAAAAACGCCCAACCAAACCGATTGAAGGAATCCCCAACGTACGAATACAATTAACTAACAAAAAATCCGCGGACATTGACAAATCATTAAAAAAAGACTGCCGCGTTCACAAATCATTTACATTACACGATTTTATATTAGACACCTACGCCACCGAAATAAATAAGCCTTCAGCTACGGACAGAGTCGAACTATTAAAAAAATTACACCGCAGATTTATCGACTCATATATCATTGACACTCATGCATCATTTTCGGGTAATAGAATGTTCATCGTCATGTTTGACCTGAAATATCCCGACACTATTCCAACTGTAATCCCAACTGCAGGAGTAACCACCGCAAATGTGCAGGTAAGCAATGGCTAATATACGTTTCCTTTACTCAAACATTAATTCCCTCCATAACAAGTCCCATCTCCTATTCCATTATTTATCGAATAACCCAGTCCATGTAAACCTCCTCGTTGAAACAAAAACTAAAAATTCATTTAATTTTAATAACTGGCGGAGTTTACAAATTCCGTCCACAATTAGCAATTCTTATCAACGAGGAGGATCCATCGCATCCTTTCACCCGTCAATCCCCTTCGGTAAAGCCAATCCCCCCCGCATCAATAATCCTTTAAATGAATGTCTTCACTTTACACTTCCTATCAACAATATAATCCTTCATATATTCCTTGTTTATATCCATCCAAACTCCGCTATTGACGATACAATTTTTATAAAGGCCTCATTGTACGATTATACAATAATTATTGGAGATTTCAACGTCAATAGCACGAAATCCCGCCAGATCCTCAACTTCTGTTCAAACTCTAATTTCCTTCAAATCCAAACACCCCCAACATTTATAATGAACGAATCCCAATCATCCACACCAGATATTATTCTATGCACTTCCAATATCCGCCCACTCATCCATTCTATTTCACTAATTCCCGATCTATGCTCCGACCACTTGTCCATCCAATTTGACTTAAACACCCAATCACTTCCTGCACCTCCTCCTCCCCAATATATTTTCCATTACCAGAGTTGTAATATTGAGAAAGTAACCAAAGACATATTGACAATTTTTCAAAACGTACAAGACATTAATCCAACCACTATTTCAAATTTTAATCATACATTATCCCAATCCATTGCAATGCATACCCCAAAAATAAAAAAACAGTTTTACAAATACCCACTTCCTAAATTTATCCTTCGACTTTTGAAACACAAGAGACAACTTTACAGAGACATTAAATTCTACAATGACAGTTCACTTAGGCAAAAATTTAATAAATTAAATAAGGAAATAAAAACATTAATTCTAGAATTTAAAAAATACAAATGGACAGAAACATGTAACAAAATCAACGAACAACAAGGAAAGACGTACTGGACAGAAATTAAAAAACTATCAAAATACAAACACTCCGACTATACAAACAATATTAAGGACCCAACTGACGGTTCCATATTGACGGACGATTTATTGATTGCAGAAGCTCTTGCTGGACATTTAGAGGCTACATTTAAACCAACACAAAATAATGACTATGA
The DNA here is from genome assembly GCA_963969525.1 of Ontholestes murinus. Taxonomy (NCBI): domain Eukaryota; kingdom Metazoa; phylum Arthropoda; class Insecta; order Coleoptera; family Staphylinidae; genus Ontholestes; species Ontholestes murinus. Next base: position 15,281 of record CAXAKX010000805.1, read on the forward strand.
CAGAAACTTTTTTAAATTGATTAATGACTGGTACGATTCATTTGACAAAACTCCTTTACCTCCTCCAATTGACGATTCAATAGACGAGACAGACTATTATTCAATATTACACTCTGGTAAAAATTCATCTCCAGGTTATGATAAAATTCCCAGATCAATCCTTAAAAAACTTCCCCATGATATTCACCTTTTCATTTTAAAAATATTCAACTTCTGTTATTCCCAACAATATTTCCCTCCCGAATGGAAACAAGGTATCATTGTATGTATTCCCAAACCAGATAATAACCCCTCCCTCGTTTCAAGTTATCGTCCCATTACCCTTCTCCCTGTTATAGGCAAACTCTACGAATCCCTCATAAAACAAAAACTCCTTCAAACATCCATTAAATCCATTCCAGAGTACCAATTCGGTTTCCTTCCTAAAAAATCAACCCTGCTTCCACTTTCCATTCTCACCTCCAATATACAAACTAAACATCTTGAAGGTCAGAAGTCGGCCATACTATTTTTGGACATCCAAAAAGCTTTCGACACTGTTTGGCATATTGGGCTCCTTTATAAATGTTACCTATTAAAAATCCCTTGTCACCTTATTATCCTAATACACAACTTCCTCTTTAATAGATCCTGCCAAGTAAGAATCCGACAAACACTTTCTCATTCCTTCCCAATCTTACAAGGCGTCCCTCAAGGCTCTCCCTTATCTCCCCTTCTATATAACATATATTGTCACGACATATATAATCCCGATCCTTTGTACTTTAACACCTCACAATATCCTTTACTCTTTGCTGACGATACTGCCCTTATTACCCACGCCCCTACTCTCCAAATTGCCCAACGATCCCTCCAATCTTCATTTGACTCCATCCAAGCTTGGTGTTCAAAATGGCGAATAAAAATAAATCCCAATAAATCCAAACTATTTATCCCTTTCCACAAAATCACACCACAGTCCCCAACAATTATAATAGACAACATCGCCATTCATCCCACATACACCTGCAAGTACCTAGGCATCCTGTTTGACACTAAACTTTCCTTCAAACCTCACGCCCAATCCATAAAAACTAAAATCAAAAACAGGGCCCGGCATTTCAGATCGTTGACATATAAAAAAGAAGGCATATCAATTAAAACAGCCACACATATATATATACATCGATATGCCGGCCCCTGTTAGATTATGGTTCAATCCTCTTCACCCAACTCCGTCCATCCATCCTTCACCACATCGAAGTTGCAGAAAGATCAGCCCTAAGAACCCTAACCAAACTCCGCCACCCAAATAATCCACTCCATAACCCCTCCAACGACCTCTTGTATGAAATTACCCAAATCCCACCAATATCCCAGCGTATATTAAGCCTCACTACTAAATTTGCAAAAAATCCCTCAAATCTATCCCTTTTAAACAAATTTTGTATCCCTCGAAATCCAAATATCCCTTCTAAGTATCAACATCCTCCCCTCACAATACATCAACTCATTTGTACGAATCACCATGACAGTTAAGCTAGCTAGCAAAGATACCTTTTTTTTTCTCACCTTAAATTCAAGACATGGGCTGAAAGACCTCAGGTCTATAGCCCAGACGGACTAACACCACATTATTTGTTTTTGCTTATGTATATATATAAATGTAACTATGTAATTGTCTGAATAAAGATTATTGTTATTATTATTATTAAATAATAAATAATAAATAATAAATAATAAATAATAAATAATAAATAATAAATAATAAATAATAAATAATAAATAATAAATAATAAATAATAAATAATAAATAATAAATAATAAATAATAAATAATAAATAATAAATAATAAATAATAAATAATAAATAATAAATAATAAATAATAAATAATAAATAATAAATAATAAATAATAAATAATAAATAATAAATAATAAATAATAAATAATAAATAATAAATAATAAATAATAAATAATAAATAATAAATAATAAATAATAAATAATAAATAATAAATAATAAATAATAAATAATAAATAATAAATAATAAATAATAAATAATAAATAATAAATAATAAATAATAAATAATAAATAATAAATAATAAATAATAAATAATAAATAATAAATAATAAATAATAAATAATAAATAATAAATAATAAATAATAAATAATAAATAATAAATAATAAATAATAAATAATAAATAATAAATAATAAATAATAAATAATAAATAATAAATAATAAATAATAAATAATAAATCTCGCTTGCTAGTCGCCATACTGCGCTGACGTACGCTCCAGAGTTTTCTATACCAGTTCGTATTTACCGTGATATCTTCTTTGAGTTTCGCAACGTGTTACTGTATTAATAGTGGTATTACCACCAACACCCACACTAACCCCTCATGATGGGGTCCGACTCCGAAGAGGAGTTTAAAATACCAAAGAAACGGGGACGAGGAAGGCCACGCCATGCGGAATCTGACAGCTCCACTTACATGTCATCATCCGAGGTAAGGCAGCAAACTAAAACGCCTCACAGTAAACAACAAACTAGCACATTTTCCGGCACCAACAACACTAACACACCCACCCCGATGGTACACTCCAAAACACAATATAGACACGCTTTCATATTTCACACGGCACACGAATTAACAAGGGTCCAAATGGCCCAAATCTGGCATAATCGACAATTCGACAACACAGCAGTAATTTTTAAAACTAAACAAGGCTTCATTGTAAAGACGAACGCGGAGAATCAGAAGATACTGAACGAATTAAACACACTAAAAGCAGAAAAAGTTATCACCAAATACTCGGCCGCGGCCTCAACCGTTACCCCAGAAAAACGCGAACCATCCACATCGTACAGCCGTATAATTAAATCGGTTGAACTGGAAATCAACGAACAGGCTATTAGCGATGAATTAACGAAAATGGGAATTGTCCACCGCTACTGTAAGCGTATAATTTCACGTGCAACTAACGAAAAAACAAGAATGATTAGAATCATAACAGCATCGCACGAGGCTTACAGTAGCCTGTTAAAAAGACAATTCCCTTACATGTGTAAGGTTTATCCAGTCGTGGAAAGCATCGCCCCCGCACCAATCCCTGTGCCGTGCAATAAATGTAATTTATTTACACACACTACAAATGAATGCACAAGCGAAGTTCAATGCACAAAATGTTACGGCGCACACACCACAGCGTCATGTAAAACATCGCTCCCTGAGAAATGCACATCCTGTAAGGAAGAGGGCCATGCTGCATGGTCCATGAGATGTAAACAACGCCCGGTGAAACCAATCGAAGGAATTCCCAACGTGAGAATACAGCTTACTAACAAGAAATCCGCGGACATTGACAAGTCATTAAAAAAAGACAGCCGCGTTCACAAATCATTTACATTGCATGACTTTATTTTAGACACCTACGCCACTGAAATAAACAAGCCTTCAGCTACGGACAGAGTTGAATTATTAAAAAAACTAAGACGCAGATTCATAGATTCATATAACATCGATACTCACGCATCATTTTCAGGTAACAGAATGTTCATCGTCATGTTTGACCTGAAATTCCCCGAAATTACCCCAATCGTTGTCCCAACAGCAGGAGTAACTACCGCAAATGTACTGGTAAGCAATGGCTAATTTACGTTTCCTCTTCTCAAACATTAATTCCCTTCAAAACAAATCCCATCTCCTATTCCATTATTTGTCAAATAATCCCATCCAAGTAAACCTCCTCGTTGAAACAAAAACTAAAAATCCATTCAATTTTAATAATTGGCGGAGTTTGCAAATTCCGTCCACAATTAGCAACTCATATCAACGAGGAGGTTCCATCGCAGCCTTTCATCCGTCAATCCCCTTCGGTAAAGCCAATCCCCCCCGCATCAATAATCCCTTAAATGAATGCCTCCACTTTACACTTCCTATCAATAATATAATCCTTCATATATTCCTTGTTTATATCCATCCTAATTCCTCTATTGACGATACTATTTTTATAAAGGCTTCATTGTTTGATTATGCATTGATTATTGGAGATTTGAACGTCAATAGTAGGAAATCCCGTCAGATCCACAATTTTTGTTCTAATTCCAATTTTGTTCAAGTCCATACTCCCCCAACATTCATAATGAATGAATCCCAATCATCCACTCCCGATATTATCCTATGCACTTCCAACATCCGCTCTCTTATTCATTCGGTCTCACTTATTCCCGATCTATGCTCCGACCACTTGTCCATCCAATTCGACTTAAATACCCAAGCACTTCCCGCTCCCCCTCCACCTCAATATATTTTCCATTACCAGAGCTGTAATATTGAAAAAGTAGCCAAGGACATTATGACAATTTTTCAAAACGAACAAGACATAAATCCTACTATTATTTCAAATTTTAACCTCTCCTTATCAAAAGCAATTTCAATGCATACTCCTAAAATTAAAAAACAATTCTATAAATACCCACTTCCTAAATTTATCCTCCGACTTTTAAAATACAAGAGACAACTTTACAGAGACATTAAATTCTACGATGACAGTTCACTCAGACAAAGATTCAATAAATTAAACAAAGAAATTAAAACACTTATTCTCGAATATAAAAAACACAAATGGACTGAAACATGTAATAAAATTAACGAAACGCACGGAAAGACATATTGGACAGAAATTAAAAAATTATCAAAATACAAACACTCCGACTATACAAACAATATTAAAGACCCAGTTGACGGTTCCATTTTGACGGACGATTTTTCGATTGCAGAAGCTCTTGCCAGACATTTAGAGTCCACATTCAAACCTACACAAAATAATGACTACGACGGAAACTTTTTTAAATTGATTAATGACTGGTACGCTTCATTTGACAAAACTCCTTTACCTCCTCCAATTGACGATTCAATAGACGAGACAGACTATTATTCAATATTACACTCTGGTAAAAATTCAGCTCCAGGTTACGATAAAATCCCCAGATTAATTCTTAAAAAACTTCCCCATGATGTTCACCTCTTCATTTTAAAAATATTTAACTTTTGCTACTCTCACCAATATTTTCCTCCCGAATGGAAACAAGGTATTATTGTTTGTATTCCTAAACCAGATAATAACCCCTCCCTCGTTTCAAGCTATCGTCCCATTACACTTCTTCCCGTTATAGGCAAACTCTATGAATCCCTCGTAAAACAAAAACTCCTACAGACATCTATTAACTCCATCCCAGATTACCAATTTGGCTTCCTTCCTAAAAAATCAACCCTACTTCCACTCTCCATTCTTACCTCCAATATTCAAACAAAACATCTCGAAGGTCAAAAATCAGCCATACTATTTCTGGACATACAAAAAGCGTTTGACACCGTTTGGCATATTGGACTCCTATACAAATGTTACCTGTTAAAAATTCCTTGTCATCTAATTATCCTAATACACAACTTCCTCTCCAATAGATCCAGCCAAGTAAGAATCCGACAATCACTTTCTCATTCCTTCCCAATTTTACAAGGCGTTCCTCAGGGCTCCCCCTTATCTCCCCTCCTGTATAACATATATTGTCATGACATATATAATCCAGATCCTACATACTTTAACCCATCACAATATCCTCTACTATTCGCCGATGACACTGCCCTTATAGCCCACGCTCCTACCCTTCAAATTGCTCAACAATCCCTCCAATCCTCATTTGACTCCATCCAAGCTTGGTGTTCCAAGTGGAGAATAAAAATAAATCCCAGTAAATCCCAACTATTTATCCCTTTTCATAGAATAACTCCACAGTCCCCTTCAATCACAATAAACCACGTAGCCATTCATCCCACATATACCTGCAAATACCTAGGCATCCTGTTCGACACAAAACTTTCCTTCAAACCCCATGCCCAATCCTTAAAAACTAAAATCAAAAACAGGGCCCGGCATTTCCGATCACTAACTTTTAAAAAAGAAGGCATATCAACTAAAACAGCCACACATATATACACATCGATATGCCGGCCCTTGTTAGATTACGGTTCAATCCTCTTCACCCAACTCCGTCCATCCGTCCTACACCACATAGAAGTGGCAGAAAGATCATCCCTAAGAACCCTTACCAAACTCCGACACCCAAATAACCCACTCCATAACCCCTCCAACGACCTATTGTATGAAATTACCCAAATCACTCCAATATCCCAGCGTATATCCAGTCTTGCCAGTAAATTTGCGAATAATCCATCTAATCGATCCCTTCTAACCAAGTTTTGTATTCCCAGAAATCCAAATATCCCTTCTAAGTATCAACATCCTCCCCTCACAATTCATCAACTCATTTGTACGAATCACACTGACAGTTAAGCTAGCTAGCAAAGAACTTTTCTTGTTATATTAAATTAAATTCAGACAGGGCAGAAAGACCACTGGTCTATAGCCCAGACGGACTAACACCACATTAATTGTCTTTGTTATGTATATATAAATGTAAAAATGTAATTGTCCGAATAAAGATCACTGTTATTATTATTATTAAATAATAAATAATAAATAATAAATAATAAATAATAAATAATAAATAATAAATAATAAATAATAAATAATAAATAATAAATAATAAATAATAAATAATAAATAATAAATAATAAATAATAAATAATAAATAATAAATAATAAATAATAAATAATAAATAATAAATAATAAATAATAAATAATAAATAATAAATAATAAATAATAAATAATAAATAATAAATAATAAATAATAAATAATAAATAATAAATAATAAATAATAAATAATAAATAATAAATAATAAATAATAAATAATAAATAATAAATAATAAATAATAAATAATAAATAATAAATAATAAATAATAAATAATAAATAATAAATAATAAATAATAAATAATAAATAATAAATAATAAATAATAAATAATAAATAATAAATAATAAATAATAAATAATAAATAATAAATAATAAATAATAAATAATAAATAATAAATAATAAATAATAAATAATAAATAATAAATAATAAATAATAAATAATAAATAATAAATAATAAATAATAAATAATAAATAATAAATAATAAATAATAAATAATAAATAATAAATAATAAATAATAAATAATAAATAATAAATAATAAATAATAAATAATAAATAATAAATAATAAATAATAAATAATAAATAATAAATAATAAATAATAAATAATAAATAATAAATAATAAATAATAAATAATAAATAATAAATAATAAATAATAAATAATAAATAATAAATAATAAATAATAAATAATAAATAATAAATAATAAATAATAAATAATAAATAATAAATACTCGCTTGCTAGTCGCCGTAGAGTATAGACGTTCGCTCCAGAGTTCTTTATAAACGTGTTTAAACCGTGCAATCAAATTTATATTTTATTAATAGTGGTAATTCCACCAAACCATCTAAGTGCTCTCCACCATGGGTTCAGCCTCCGACTCGGAGGAGGAATTTAAAACACCAAAGAAGAGAGGCAGAGGAAGGCCCCGCAAACCATCGTTCTCCGATTCATCATGTGCAGAGGTAACACAACCCTCAAAACGTACAGCCACATCCAATAACGAACCACAAACATCTAACACAAACAAACAATTTAAACATACCTTCCATCTATCCACCGCTCAAGACACCAGCCGTATACAAATGGTACAAATATGGTACAAACACAATTTCAACAAAAATGTATTAATAATTAAAACAAAACAAGGTTTCATATTGAAAGCGAACTACGAGAAACACAGAATCATTAACGATTTAAACACACTACAGGCCGAAAAAATTCTAACTAAACACGCGGCCTCAACGCCGAACGCGAACCAAGAAAAACGCGACCACGTGGCTCCATCGTACAGCTGCATCATCAAATCGGTCGAACTCGAAATAAACGAGACTATGATAAGCGAACGTTTAAATGAAATGGGAATCACCCATCGCTATTGTAAGCGCATCATATCAAGACAAACAAATGAAAAAACGTCATTGATACGAATAATAACTGCCTCACACGAAGCGTATAGCCGCCTACTACATGATAAATTTCCGTATATGTGCAAAGTATATCACGTCGTCGAAAGCACAGCCCCTGAGCCCATTCCAACCCCATGCAGCAAATGCAATTTGTTTACACACAAGACAGCGGATTGCACAAATGAAATCAAATGCGCAAAATGCTTTGGAACACACAACACGTCTTCATGCACCACAACGCTACCGGAAAAATGCGCATCATGCAAAGAAGAAGGACATGCAGCCTGGTCCCAAAAATGCAAAAAAAGACCCACCAAACCGATAGAGGGAATCCCGAACGTTAGGATACATCTTACTAACCAAAAAACCGCCGACATGGACAGGTCAGAAACAAAACATGTACGCGTTCATAAACCCATATCATTACACGACTATATACTAGACACCTACGCCACGGAAATTAATAGGCCCTCAGCTGTTGACCGTAACGAACTTTTGAAAAAACTCAGACGTAGATTTATTGAATCATTCGACATTGAAACTCATGCTTCATTTTCAGGGAATCGCATGTTCATCGTTATGTTCGATCTGAAATTCCCCGATGTCATCCCTCCCGTTCTTCCCACCGCCGGTGTACACACAGGTAATGTGCAGGTAAATAATGGCTAGTATACGTTTCCTTTACTCTAACATTAATTCCCTCCGCAATAAATTCCATTTACTCGCCCATTACCTATCCAACAATCCAATTCATATAAACCTCCTCGTTGAAGCTAAAACTAGAGACAATTTCAATTTCAACAACTGGAAGAGTATTCAAATACCTTCCTCCATAGCAAATGAAAATCAACGAGGAGGTTCTATTGCCTCCTTTCACCCATCCTTATCATACAGAAAAGCCAACCCACCCCGCATAAATAACCACCTGAATGAATGTCTTCATTTTTCTCTTCCCTTGACACATTTCACCCTTCACGTCTTCCTAGTATATATCCATCCATATTCCTCTATTGACGACACAATATTCACAAAAGCGTCCCTATATGACCATGCAATAGTAATTGGCGACTTTAACGTCAATAGTAGGAAATCCCGTCAAATCCAATCCTTTATCTCAAATTCGAACTTCATTAAAATTCCAACCTCTCCAACTTTTATCATGAGTGAAAGACAATCATCAACCCCCGACGTAATCCTATGCACCTCCAACATCCGCCACCTAATTCACTCCGTAAAACTAATCCCAGACCTCTGTTCCGACCATCTATCCATTCAATTTGATTTTAACACCCAATCCCAACCTACCCTAGCTCCCCCGGAATATATTTTCCATTACCAGAGTTGCAATATTAATAAGGTTATAAACGACATAACATCGACATTTGACTTTACACAAGACATAAATCCTAATACAATTTCACACTTTTGCGCATCCCTATCAGAATCTATCACGTCCCACACCCCTAAACTAAAAAAACAATACTACAAATATCCCTTACCAAAATATATCCTACGACTTTTAAAATATAAAAGACAATTATACAGAGACAGTAAATTCTACGAGGACAGTTCAATCAAAAATAAATTCAACAAATTAAATAAAGACATAAAAATTTTAATTTTAGATTATAAAAAACATAAATGGCTCGAGACTTGTCAAAACATTAATGATAAGAAGGGAAAAACCTACTGGACCGAAATTAAAAAACTTTCGAAATATAAAAAGTATGAACACGTTACCAACATAAAAGACCCAACCGACGGATCAACATTGACTGACGAGACGTCTATAGCGAAAGCATTTGCAGAACATTTAGAACAGACTTTTCAAATCTCTTACAGCAACGAATATGACAACGACTTTTATAGCACAGTAACTGACTGGTTCAATTCTTTCGACAAAACCCCCCTACCCCCTCCAACTGACGATTCAATCGACGAGACAGATTACTACACACAGTTGCACTCTGGTAAAAATTCCTCCCCTGGCCGTGACAAAATTCCTCGTCTACTTCTCAAAAAACTTTCCCATGATATCCACATGTTCATCTTAAAAATTTTCAATTATTGCTATTCCCAACAATACTTTCCCAATGAATGGAAACAAGGCATCACCATATGCATCCCCAAACCCGACACCGATCACACACTAGTATCCAGCCATCGTCCCATTACACTACTCCCGGTAATTGGTAAACTTTTCGAATCCCTCCTCAAACAAAAACTCCTTCAAGCATCCAAAATCCATATCCCAGACTACCAGTTTGGCTTCCTACCTCAAAAATCAACCACTCTCCCTCTATCCATTCTTACCTCCAATATACAAACCAATCATCTTGAAGGTAACAAATCAATAATTCTCTTTTTAGATTTTCAAAAAGCTTTTGATTCGGTTTGGCATATTGGCCTCCTTTACAAATGCTTCCTCTTAAATATCCCACGCCACTTAATAATCCTCATACACAACTTCCTTTCCAACAGATCCAGTCAAGTTAGAATCAAGCAAACACTTTCCGACCCATTCCCAATCCACCAAGGGGTGCCCCAGGGCTCCCCCTTATCACCCCTCCTTTACAATATTTTCTGTCACGATCTGTATAACCCTAACCCTACATATTTTGATCCCTTAAACTACTCCCTTCTCTTTGCCGATGACACCACCCTTATTGCCCATGCTCCTACGCTCCAGGTCGCCCAAAATTCCCTACAAAAATCATTTAATGCCATCCAATCCTGGTGCTCCAAATGGCGTATAAAAGTCAACCCCTCTAAATCCAAACTCCTAATTCCACATCACAAAATTACGCCACATTCCCCCTCCATTATCATAAACAATACCATAATTTACCCTACCTACTCCTGTAAATACCTAGGCATCCTGTTCGACTCCCAACTCTCCTTCAAAGCCCATGCACAAGCTATAAAGGTCAAGGTTAAAACTAGAGCTCGGCATTTCCGAGCATTAACGTATAAAAACCAGGGTATTTCTACGAAAACAGCAGTGACAATATACAAATCCATTTGTCGACCTCTTATAGACTACGGTGCAATCCTTTTTAACCAAATCCGTCCTTCCACTCTCCATCACTTTAACGTCGCCGAAAGGTCAGCCCTACGAACCCTCACCAAACTCAGACACCCAATTAACCCGCTCCACAATCCCTCAAACGAGCTCCTGTATGAATACACCCAAGTTACTCCTATCTCCCAACGTATACATAGCCTAAGTCTTAAATTTGCCAACAATCCTTTTAATGTATCCCTTCTTAACAAATTTTGCATTCCCCGAAATCCCAATATCCCACCTAAATATAAACACCCTTCAGTCACCCTACATCAATTCATTAGTGCGAATCATCCAGACAGTTAAGCTAGCTAGCAAAGTTATTTATTTTTTTACACATAATTAGAGTCAAGACAGGGCAGAAAGACCGATGGTCGATAGCCCAAACGGACAGACTAACCATTATATACCATTTGTAAATGTTTTAATTATGTATATATCTGTATGTTCGAATAAAGATATTATTCTCTCTCCTAAATAATAAATAATAAATAATAAATAATAAATAATAAATAATAAATAATAATGTAGTGGCGTTGGACTATTCCATGAAAAGGTCCTCTAAAACGGCCATTCTCTGAACCGTCCTGGTTAGGCTTCCTTCTGTAAATTGCTTATAAGAGAGACAGGGATTAGGATATTAAATTTCGGGATAAAAATTTTACGCTTTCAAATATGGTTCAAGTACAGGGAGGGAGTACAACTACGTTTCTGGTACGGCTTCTGTGCGGCAAGTGATCGGAACGCTTGTTAATAGCAGCACACGACCAGAAGTTTCCGGCCAAGGCAGCCCTTGTCAATAGTAGAACCCGAGAAGTACTACTTCTATCCACGGCGAACGGTCAGAACGCCTATCAACAGCAGGCCACCACCAGGGGTATAACTCCTATTTATGGTGAACGGTTGGAACGTTTTCTAATAGCACGAAATGACCTGAACTTACCAGTTCATTAATAGCAGAACCTAGGTATTACAACTACGTCCTCTCGCTGGTTGCACGGCTATAAATACCCATCCTGCGATTCTAGCCGACGTTATCCGAATTCTTTCAACGTGGCGCTAGTCTCGGCATTCCGCTGTCTAGATTTTGTATTCGCACGCATGCACAGCTTGATCATTATTATTAGTTAATTAATAATTAATTGTTGAGCCGCGGTGTTAACGTAACTCGTTACAAGGGTGCCAATTATAAAACAATATACCTGTTAAAGTGTTATTTTAATAGGTTCTCTAAATCTCTTTAAATGATTTACAGAACCTAAGTAATAAATAAAAAATACTAAATTAGTGGTTAATTAAACCCTTGGTGTTATTTCGCAATTTTTATATTTTTCCGACTAGTTTCGACCGCTGGTCATTCTCAAGAAGATATGATATGAGATATGATATCTCCTTGGGAATGATTAATGGTCGAAACTAGTTGGAGAAATATAAAAATTATGAAACAAAACCAAGTGTTTAAGTAACCTATAATTAACATAATAATATTTCACCACGGGTTAATAGAGAATTTAATTCGTCTTAAAAAATACTTGGCATAAAATATTTTTTGATATTCTTCATATTATAAAAAAGTATTTATTTTTTTGACAAAATACAAATAATGATAATAAAAATATATAACAGAAAACATTTTTAGATGACTGACGATAATAGAGAATCTGCCAAGTGTCACGTGTTATCTGCCATGGCAGATTATAACTGATAGATGACAAATGACAAATTACATAAAAATTGACATGATAAATGACAGAAGTCAACTGTAAGCCGTCATTTATCATTAGTCATTTGATAGATCACAGATAATTTGCTGATTTTTATTCATGGATAACTAATAACTAATGATAGATCATTTCTCATCCGTTATTTAAAATGTGTTATATTTCTTGTCATTGAACATCTATTTGTCTAAATTTCTTGTAGTGATTTTAATACTTTATTTATATTGTCCTCTTGTATTATTAGTATATGAACTATTTTTATAAAAATTATATTTTTGTTAAGCGAATAAATTTCTGTAGACCTATTAAGACTCATTTTTTAGCTTTATTAAGAATTAGCTATTTCGAATTATTAATCAATAAAAATGCTTATTGGAAACGCTAAGAGTAAATAAGCGTTTGTTTTAATAAATTTCCAAGATTCGAAGTTAATTTCGTGCTCGAGCAAATATTTACCCGATGGCTTGCTCTCAGAGGAGCGCTGGAAAACTTTAATTTTCGTTCGTTAACTCGCGGTCCCGTGATCATTATTAGAAACTCTATTCAGGTGTGCTAAAGATTTTACCGCTAGAATAAAACATGAACTTCCTCACTCACCATACTACGAGTGTAACAACCTCAATATTTCGTCGCCAATAAAATTACAATGCGTATAAATTTTCAATTTTCCGCGCCCCTTAGTCCGTTTAATGCGACTTTAATGCACGGGGAATCTAATAAAAAAAAAACGCTTCGTTAGGCAATATCGGAAATCGGTGATTCTCGCTGGAGGTGTTGTACTTTCTTCGCTAGAACGGATTATCGGGCGAATGTTTGTACAGCGGATTCCTCGATGTTATTAAATCGGAAAGGCTTGATAAACTCGATTCCGCCAAATATTTACATTGGGCGAATAAACAATGTTCGGGAAATAAAAACCATATTTACTTCTTGGCGGCGATAATTTATGTAAAAAATAAAATAAGATTGCAATATATACTAAAGTGTGGTTAAAACATCACTTAATGTATTTAATGGTTCTTAACGATCGCAAATGCTATATATACCTAGTAAGGAAACTGATGTGAGAAAACTATTATTTCCACCCGAAATTAGCGCGGGTCGGGCGCCAAGAAGCGAGGCAGAACGAAGTAGCGTGAATCGGCGTTGGGCGACATCAACAAAGGACTTTACGATGTAGGCAATCCAGAGTGCATCAAGTGCCGAAAAGGGCACTTGTCGAAAGAATGCAATATATCGGTTCGATGCGGCCGTTGCATGCCAACTTTCTAGAAATGTGTACATCAAACTTTATTAACAGACCGATATATTCCGACGGGCGAGCAAAACGCTGATAGATTGAAATTGTTACAGATGAGGAATGAATTCCCGAACGTATCATGTGCGTTTTTTGTTTGGAAAAATATGTTCCTTCTCTGAATGTAATGGTTGTTGAATGTTCAATATGTATTCAGGTTAATTCATTGTAATAAAATATGATATTTTCAGTTTTCTGTGTTTAAAAAATATCTATAGCTAAAGACCGATATATTTTAAATTGTACTTTATCTCTTTTGGATAAATACACATAACATGTAGTGGTTAGTGGTTTAATGAACAGAGTTTATAAAAAATATTTACTTTTAGTTTCAATATAAAAAATCTTTTTGGCCTAATTATCTAATTGTTGAAACCATTACTTTGTAATATACATTTAATTAATATAATAATTAATACTAGTATCATAAATTAGTATTTTTTGTAATAAATCTTAAGTATGCACACAGAGAACATATGATTGGGTAAATGATGAGTGAAGAGCGTCCGCTCGTTTATCATTCGGTTTAGTAGGGGATGACACATTTCCGTGCCATCAGTTTCAATTAATAATACTTTAGGTAATTGAGTACATTAAACAGCATTATGTAAATTAGTTGTTGATAGTAGGTAAACGCTGCGCCTGACATCCATACAAAACGATCGCGTGCAACCGTATCTTTCACAGCAATCTTAAAAATTACTTCTTCCAAAATATTATTACCAGCATAGTTAATTCATGTACTATATTGATACAGTTATTATATACATTGTGCAAATTGATAGGGCTTAAATAAACCTTACTGAAATAATTGATTCAACTGGTAGATATTAGTTAATTTTATATTGGTTAATCATTAATCTATTTAAGGAACTTTTATTGAAAAAGTGTTTTACCAAAGCGTTTATAAAAATTACAAATTTTTCCATCATTAAGAAACTAAGTATGATTTTTATAAAGTGATCATTAAAATTTAAGGGTTTTGTATGTCTGAAACAAATAGACTTCTCAAAATAGACTACGAATTGGCAGTCCCATGACATGGGATTTTATACCTGAATCACATCACACTCAGATTTAAAATCTTCTTAATGCCAAACATCTGGTTTAATAAGCCTTAATTAACTATTCTTGTTCTATTATATAATCTCGGTTCTGTTTCATATACTCGGTTTCTTTAATAAATTGAAAAATCTATCAATTAATGTTCTTTCAATAATAATATAATTTTTTCTTATTTTAATTTCTTTCCCCTCCTCTCACTATTTTTACTATGTAATATATTTTATTCTTTTTTATTTTTACGTACACCGGTTTGTTCATCTTTTAACCCTCTATCTAGTTATTGCTCTTTCCAATATTAATAAAAATAAAGTTAAAAAAATATATACATATAAAAGTAGAAACAATGTATGAGTTGTTTGAATTTTTAGGTATCGTGAAGTGTTTAAGTAACACTCTTAAATCCTTTCTTCACACTTAATTTTCTATGCTTGTATATATTTTAAGTAATACAACTTTATGAAATAATAGGTAATTAATTAAAAACAATTGGTTTGTTTCACTAAATTTTATATTCACTCGACTAGTTTCGCTTTTTACAGCATTTTCAAGAGTAACTATTAGAAGAAAACCGGCGATGTTTATATATTCAGGTAATAAGTGATTCGAGAATTGGGTGGGATTTGACCATCCGAAAAACAATTAACAATAAATTAGAATTTAATATTTATAGAAAAGAAACTTTCACTGACACCATAATTCCCAATTGCTCCAATCATCCTAATCAAATTAAATTTAGTACCTTTAACGCATATATTCATCGTCTATTAAACATCCCTTTAAACCCACAAGATTTTGATAAAGAATTATTTATAATTAAAACAATAGCCCGTAATAATGGTTACACCGATCATCTTATTGATAGCTTATTAAACAAAAAACGTAAGAAACAGCTAATGAAATATTTTTATATTCAAGAAAATAATAATAGAACATGGAATAAAATAAATTATGTTAAAGACTTGTCAAATAAAATTATTAACAATATTAAAGGAAGGGATTTTGATATCATTTGTACAAATCAATCAAGTCTGAGTAATTTTCTAGTGAACAACAAACCGCCTGTAAATAAAAACAACAAGTGTGGTGTTTACGAGGTTAAGTGTGCTCAATGCGATGCAATATACATAGGACAGACAGGAAGAACTTTTCATACAAGACTGCTAGAACACAAGAAATCGATTTTATATAACAAACAGTGTACGGGTATTTCAAAACATTGTATCAATAATAGTCATTTTATAGATATAGATAATTTTAAGGTTTTATACTCAGGTAATAAGGGATTTAATTTAAATCTAAGAGAAGGCCTTGAAATTAATAGGGCAATAAAAGCGGGAAAACACATCGTTAACGACAACGAGGAGATTTGGACTTCCCCAATTCTCGAATCACTTATTACCTGAATATATAAACATCGCCGGTTTTCTTCTTATAGTTACTCTTGAAAATGCTGTAAAAAGCGAAACTAGTCGAGTGAATATAAAATTTAGTGAAACAAACCAAGTGCTTTTAATTAATTACCTATAATTCCACAATGTTTCACCACGAGGTAAATGAGAAAATCATTCATGAAAAAAAAAAAACAACTTTATGAGTTCTTTATTTCTTATTTAGCTCCCTTTAATCTTATTATCTCTTCTCTGCTCTTTGTTTCCGCTTTATCTCTCTTCCTCTTTAATTTTTTCACCTTTCTATTCTTTTTGCCAACTGCAATTTTGCAATTTTAGAAAAAGTGAAACAAAAAAAATGGAAACAAATGCTGACAGACCGTTTGTCTCAATTAATATATTTTGTCACATCAAGAAATATTAGGACAAATTTAAAGTTTTAATCTTTACTTTTTATACTCCTTTTCCTAGCTTTGTGATACCTTTAAAAATTCTTATTAAAAAGAGAAACAACAAATTTAGAAACAACATTTTACAGTTTTTTATTTTATTTCTTTCAACATTTCGAGTCAAGTGACTTTTTTCTCTTTTCCTTGTTTACAATTTTCTACTTATTTCTATTTACCATCTATCATTCGTCTACCATTTATCTCCTTCTTTAATCCTCTTCTGCACTTTCTATGTAATCTAAAAAGAAAGGTTTTTGTTGTCTCAATTTATGAATTATTTCTCTATCTCTTCTAAACGTTTTTATGTATTTTCTCAACTCTTCTTAGTCCGTTATTTTGCTTCTTTGCCTTTTCTGTTTTTTTGCTGTACGTAAAAATTATAGAAAAAATATTAAAAAAATAGAAATATATTTTAAAAGACTCTTTGTCTCTATGATTTTTTCATTCTTATTTCTTTTCCTTTCCTATTCAGATATTATTTTCTTTTCTTTTCTTCCTCTATCTTTCCCCATTTATATTTCCTCCCGACTTTTTCTCTTCTATTTACCATCTATAGAAAAAAGACATGATTTTTTTTCTATACATTTTTCTCTGACTTTCTAAAGAACAGACGTTAAAAAAGGTTTCTATTAATCTTGCTCGTTTATATGTCCTTTCTTTGCTTTCTACATTCCTTTATTTTCATTTGTGCTCTTCGCTAGATTAGAAGAAAAGGAACAAACAAATTAAAAACAAAGGTTGAAATCTCTCTTTATTTCTTCTCCTTCTCTTTCTCACTAGCAAATTTCTATTAACTCCTTATTTCATCCTAGCTTCTTGTAATTGTGCTCTCTGCAAAATTGAACGAAATTTTGAAGAAAGAGAAGCATTTTAAAATAAAATAAATAAAATATTTTTGGACCTATTCTACAATTTTTAAATTTTCACCGAAAGCGAAGAAAGAGAAAAATATAGAAAAAGGAAAGATGTGAGAGATAAGATAGTGATGAGCTAATAAGTGTAAACGGGAATACGAAATAAGGAATTGGTTTATTAATACAGACTTTTACCTATTTATATTTTCACAGAAAGAAAAAAAAAATAACAAGAGATTTGTCTTAAGAGTAAGAGGAACGAGAAGTAAAGGTTTGGTTTATTAAAGCAGTATTTTAACATTTTTTAATACTTTTTGTAAAGATTTTTGCAGTTTCACAGATGCGTCATAAAATGATTAGAGTTCTTTATTCTTTACTCTTTATAACTGCATTTCTTGCTTAAAACACATTTACAAAAGAATACATAATGAATGAAACACGTACAAAAATTTAGACAGCAAGAATCACGGGCGGAGTTCACTGGTTTCCAGTGTTCTTCCACTCAGACCCACATCCATCCACTGACCAGTAAGACATGCTGACAGCTTCTGACAGAGAATGTATGAAGAGACGTTTGAGAGCTAAAAGCTAAATTTAAATATGAGAGACTAAATATTCATAGATTAATATAAAATTTTTGGTTTTTATTTTTCTATTATTTTTGGATTTTCATTGGCATATATACAGAAGAAAAAGTAAAATAAATGGCAGAGAAGGGATTGCAGACAGCTAACAAGAAAAGTCAGAGACGTGAGAAGAATTATTCGAAGATTAAGAGAAATATTATTCTTTATTTTTCTTTACGATTAATTTTCTACGGGTCATCTGTTATTTATGCGTTGATGGTTGGAGGTAAATAGTATATTCTTTCTGTCTGCGCTTCTATGAGTTTTGGATTTTGAATGAAAAATGAGAGAAGAAAACAAACTGAGCAATTATAGAGAGTAAAATTTCATAGATTAGCACAATTCAAATTTTTGGTATCTCCTATTTTATGATTTTTTGATTTTCACAAACAAAAATCAATAGAGTGGGAAAGAGAGAACAGAGTAGAGAAACATTTATTTATTTTTTTCTCTAGATTCTAAAATTTTTGGATTTTTATAGAGTTGAGGAGATATAAAAAAGCAAGAAATCAGAAGAAAAAAAAAATAAAAATAGGAAAATAGGTTTATTAGACCAGTAAATTATATTTTCTATGATATGGAATGTAAAGAAAAGATGAAGTATGATGATAATAAGCTAAAGGAATTTAGAAATGAGAGACTAACATTTAGATTGAGACAAACCCCTTATTTCTAATATTTTGTTTCTTTTATTGTATTTGCATTGTCACAGAACCAAAACAAACAATGTAAAGGACAGATAGAAAGAAATGTTATAAAGGCGAAGAGTTACAAAGAAAGGAAAAAATGTGAAAGGAAGCATTCATAGATTGATACAAACAATTCTTTGACTTTTGTTTCTCATTTTTAGTTTATTTCATTTTTATGATTCTTGTATTTTCAATGGAGAATGGGAATACAAGAGAGAGAAAATAGAGAATTAAAAGAAATAACAGAGGTCAGAAAGCGAGAGCTAGGTAATAAAAGGAAAGATATAATAGAAAGATGAATGAATAGAAAAATAAAGAGAGAAAAAAGGTAGACAAGAACAAAATGAAAAGATAATCTGAGAAGAATATTAAGGAATTAGAAAGAGAGTATTTATAGATTGAGACAATAGTAGTTTAATCTTTGATTCTATTATTTGGTTGTCTGTTTCTATTTTTAATTTTTACAAACAGCGAAAAGTATGAGAAAGACATAGAAGAGAAATATATGGCAGGTAAGTGACAAAGAGCTAGAAAAGGAATAGAGAAACGAGAGATTAAACATTTATAACTATCTTTTCGCCATTGTTTTGCAGTTAGAAAAACGGAAGTTGATGAATAGCAAAAGAATTAGAAATTATACAGAAAGCAGAACTAGATTGAGATACAATTTCTTTGTTTGCAAGAAATAAATAATTCATAGATTAATGAGAAAAATGTATTCTCACCTTTGCTTCAATTTTATAATTTCAATGAATTTTAAAATTTTATAAAGAGGGGAAATGAGAGAGACAGAATAGAAAGATAATTAAATGGCAGGGAAGAAATGAGGGGATGATAGAGAGTTGAGTAAGGAAAAATGAGACACCAATTTAAACGTTGTTTCTATTTTATTTTTTCTCTTATATAAACGCAAGAAAAAGAAAAGAAAGGGCAGAAATGAGATCATAATTATAACCGAGAGCCAGTAAATAAAAAGTGAAATAAAAAGGAAGAGAATGAATGAGATAAATAAAGATAAGAAAGTGCAAGAGAGAAAAAAATAAAAGATGATAGAGAGACGGAAAATAAAATAATAGGGTAAAATATTTTTAAATCAGGATAAACAGCTGCTGAATAATTAGGCAACTTCATTTTTCCCTAATTTCTTATTTCCCTTATCAGCTCTCTATTTCTTTTTTTGCTCTCCATTTTCTATGATTTTAAATTTTCATAGAAAGAAAAATAGAAAGAAGAGAGAGATAGAGAAATGGTGGAGAAGAGATAATAAGATGTTAGAAAGCTAGAGATGGAAGAAAGAAATGAGAGCAAAAGAAAATAATAGGAAAAGTATTCTTAACTTTGTTTCTATTTTGTTATGATTTGTCCTGTTTTTATGATTTTTAAATTTCGTAAAATGTGAAGAAGAGAAGAAAGGTGCAAATCGAAAAGGAGAACAATACCAGAGAATAAATTATAAGATGATAAAGAGCTGAAAATAGACAGAGAGGTGAAAAGAAAACCCAAGAAATGAGAAGTAAAAATTAAGAATATAAAAAACAACGAATATAAAAGTAAAATAAAAACTTGATCTCTTTAAAATCAGAAACATTTTTACTTATTGAAGTAGAAGATACATTCTGGATTAGACTGTCATCTTATATTTATTTATTGAAATTCCTATCTCTCTCCTTGTTTATAAGAGATAAATAATTCATAGATTGAGAAAAATGTCTTCTCACCTTTGCTTATATTTTTTCTATTCATGTTTTTTAAGGTGCGAAAAAATACACAGAGATAGAATAAAAAGAAATAATAATAATAAATTTCTCATTTATATTGTTTATTGTATATTGTTTATTTATTCTTTGTACATCTTTCTTATAGAAATACATTTAAAAACAGATAAATTACAAAAATATACATAAAATTTTGGACGAATAAAGCACAGGCGGAGTTTATATTGAAGTATGTTCTTCTTCTTAGTTGTAAAATTAAATACAGAGCTAACTTCAGGATTGTTTCAGAAATATTAGGAAATTTAATAGATAAACAAATCAAATACAAATTAAATTGGGAGAAGTAAGGCCCTTGCTATGTTTTATATATATACTCAAATATCTATATGTGTTTCGGTGCTGAAGTTTTGTTCCATCAAGAGGGTAGCATAGCAAGTATCGAAAATATTAAAAAGAAATTATTCGTAAATGCAAAAAAAATCCACATGATTCCAAAACTGTAATGACTTCCCAAGAAATACGCAATTCATGTTCTTGTATAGTCTATAATATCCATAGGATCTCTAATTTAACTGCTCACCATATCTTTAATCACAAACAAAAGAAGCAGCATGAAAAAACTGTCGAAATCATAAAATATTACACACGTTTTATTTACTCAAGTTTAATTAATTAATAATACAATTACATATGTTGTTTTATATCTCGAATATAAAAGCTCTTCCATTTTTAATTATAAACCTTAATATTTTTACACTGGCTAATTAAATGTTTATTCTGTCGGTAAACATATTTCCCTTTTCAAACACAAATTAGTAATTGGTGCAGAAAATGTAAACGTACCAAAATAAAAAAAAAAACGTCCGCTGCTCACGATAAAACGTTATGAGATGACCATCAAATTTGTCAATAAAATTAATGAGCGTGATGCCGGACCATCCGGGGTGCTTTTCCAATTTATTACTGTTCAGTTACATTTCATTGCTCTCGTCCGCCGGGATTTGTTTAAATAGATTTAAAAAACCCAATTTAAAACCCGAAAAAAACGGCATACAACTTGTTTCAATTGAGTGCAATAAATGGAAAGTTAATTATGCGCAGAGCAAATGTCCAATATACAGTAAAAAAATATAGCCATTACGGTTACTTTATTTCCAGTTTCGCTTGATTGAAATAATGATTAATTCTAGTATTTTTATAACGACATTTTGTTTGATAATAACCAATCAGGCTAAAGAGATTTAAATATCGTTTAATATTCATCTAATCATATCCCGGAAGGATAATATCCCATTCTGTCGTACGATTGCCATATAAAGGAGGTCGGATCGTTCCCTTTGACATTTTAATATATTTCAAAGCGATTTTTGAGGGAGAGACAGGCCACCCTACACCGCATTTTGTGTTGCGCAGCCAAAGGACGCGATTTGATACCGCGATGAGATGAAACGTTTTCCATGAAAATATACACACATACGATATTTGCCTTCAATATTTTATGCATCGTCTGATATATCAATTTCAAAATAAATGATGTATTAAAAACTAAATTGAGGCAATAAATGTTTTAATACTAATTTACTTTACTTTAAGTTAAAATTTGAATCACGATTCCTAAAAGAAAATTATGATGATAAGATAATTTATCCGTACTGTTTATTTAAATACCATTAATAATTTTTATTATGTATCACCATAAATATTATATAATTTACAGGAATTTGTAGAAAACGTAAATAAAATTTTAAATAGATGAAATACAATTTAATAGTTAGTTAATTACGTCTAAATGTAAATTTATTTCTTCTTCCTTATTTTACATGCACTGTTATTATCATGTAAATTAAAACCATTAGTGCATGTAGACATCAGCCATTAAACGCGTGTGTGAATGCAAGCTTTTCCCACTCGCATGCGTTATTCAGTCGGTTACAATCCCTTACCCCGGGGGCGAGATTATGTCTTCCGGCCGCGCCATAATCTCCCCCATAGTTTCTCCTGCAACTATTTGCGCTTCTTGTATTTTTACACCGCTCTAACACACCGATAAAAGTAAATCCAGTTACTTTACGGGCGAGAGAGATGATATCTAAGGCCGGCAATAAAAAGTATAGCGGATAGCCGTGGCGGGGGAAGGGGGGTGTATAGGGGGTATTTCGCGGATCGTAATTTTCAGTTTGTGCGGCATTAATGTTAATTGAAACTTAAAACTGTTACAATTTCAATACTTAGTAGTTACACTTAATTAAATTATTTTACTAAATTTCTTAACATAAAGTTTTTTTGGAAATTCATTTAACAGTTATAAATTTTTTCAGTGTTGTCTTAAGACGCGAAATCAAATTAAACTTAATAACAACAAAATATGTTCGAATTATTCGGTCCGAGATGGGATTCCAGGTGAAAAAGAAGAGGAGAAAGTAATTTTTATTCCAATGTATATTATTTATTAGTTATAGTTTTCAATTATATTTATAGGATTTTTAAAATTTTACAGGTTTAGATTTTTCCGTTGTCTTTTTTGTCATGCGTTTGTAGAATTTTAACCGTTTATTTTGTTGTCGGAATTATTAATATTTCAGCAAATTGTTGCCTACAACTAACTTGAATGATTTTTTCCCTCTTCATTCATGTAAAGTCAAATGTTAGGAAAAAAACATTTTTTTTTAAATAATATAAAGAACATTTTATACATTTGTATGATTATTATTTTACTTTTTAGTTAGAATACATTTTCTAAATATTCGTGTAATATATTCGATCGATACATTCAAAATATTAAGAATTCATAAAGTACTCTCTCTATATTAGGCAGGTTTGTAATTGGACAGTGGATTTAATTTAAATTTGATGAACGTCGAAGCTGATGAAAAGATGTTTAATCAATCATCCAACCGGTTGTATTTAACAAGGGGTCGAAATTCATTGTCTTGGTAAATATTAATAATGAAATACTTCTCAATAATTTAACGGGCTTAAAATAATTTATTTTTAAACACCTTATATAGAATAAGAATATTTTGTATTTCCGATTTCTTGCAAAATTCCTTAATAATTGAACATGATACAGACATTTTATAAATATTTTTTTAGTTAGATAGATGTTCATATATAAATAATTTCTTCAGTAAGTAGAAAGACATAGTTTGCTGTATATAAATGTTCTTTCACTTTAACCTGAAAATCCTATACTTGGTTGTTTTAGCATACATGAACTTTAGTTTCTTATATATTAAAGCAATTAAATATTTGTTTCTTTTAATATAGGAAAAACTTAGTAAATACTACCACAGTTAAAAATACAAAAAGCATATAATACAGGGTTATAAGAAATTACAAGAACGGTCGATTATTTAAAAAATACAGGGGTTAGCAAAAAAGGTCTTATATAACGTTGTGAGGCTTTAAAAATGATACTTATCTGTAATAAATTTGAATATTTAGGGTGGTTCGATAGTCCTGTCAATTGAACATTTTTATTAAACATACATTATAATATACCTAAATTCATTAGTTTCATAGATATCCACGTTTCAATTAATAACGTTTAAAAACGCGATATTTGTACGTAATCGGAATTACAAATTAGGTAGGTCGAAAAAAAATGAAATTCAAGTGCTATTAAAATTAAACAAAGAAGGAAATTGAACATTTTATTAACCATACTCTACACCTAAATTCATTTCGTTTCATAGATATCATGCTATTTCGATCAGTTACAAAATCCAAAATAAGTGCTAATAAACAATTTAATTAGGTAATATAAAACAATATTTTTTTAATAAATGTTGAAAATTGCCCAAAATTAGGAAATCCCAATTATATAAGTTGTCGCAAAAATGTTGTTGCGTATATAAAACCATTTTCCTTGTTAATTTCTCACTTTCATTTAAAATTTTAATTCTTAGTTTTTACAAATTATTAGATTTGTTCCGATAAACATTATTATTCAAGTAACCCCAGTAAAAGAAATCTAAGGGCGAAAGATCGGGAGACCGTGAAGGTCATTCGGTGATCCTCTTCTTCATATTCATCTATTTTGGAACGTGAAATCCAAAAATTCTCTAACTTACTGAAAACAATGCTCCATCTTGCTGAGTTAAATTGTTCATCGGAAAAAACAATATGGTTTGGAAAATGCGGGTTCTCTTTAATCTTTCTCATATGTATTTCACAAAATTGTCTTATTGTCTTACAAATTTTTGATCATTTTAATCATCCGAAGTAAGGTAATCCAGATCTTGGTCGGTTTTTAAAGCACCAGTCATTCTGTAACCATCTATAATTCGAAGAACTGATATTTTTTAAATTTGCCTGTCTAGGTGCACATAGTGATACATATCACATACCTCCTGATATTATCTCTGTTTTTCGCCATAACCCCTCAACATTAAAATATCACTTTTCTCTGTTTGAGTAAGTAAAAAGGCCTTGGAATGTATTTGTTTGTTTAATTTGCATCCTGGGGGTGACTCGGTATTTGTTTTGGCTATCGCGCTCGCGCTTGATTCGTCGTGAGTCTCTTCCATAAATGCTGGTTTAATTCGAGCTGCTGTGACTGTGATGGCTATACCGTGTTTTTTAATCACCATCCTGTTGTTATTTCGTTCGCTGGCTTCATAAGGGGGCTGTAATGTTTTCCGCATTGTATATTTCCTGACAAACACGTGTGACGCCGTTTTATAGTCTTTAAATATAAACGGCATGGTTTTGGTGTGGTTTGACGTTTGGGTTGGTTTTACGTCCCTCATGACCCTCGTTTGTTGGGCTGCGTACGTGTCGTATTCTATCGCTGGTTTGTCCGGGTTACTCGTTAGCAATTCTCCAGGAAGTCGTAGTGACTCTCCATACTCCATTTCTGTTGCTTCTATGTCTTCTGTCTGATTACTAGCAAGAGGACCGTTAGAGTTTCAGTCTAATGGCCGTTTTTGGCATGTTAGTGCTGACTTTAGGTGTCTGCGGAACCTCTATACTAACCAATTCGCCTGTGGATGGTACGTTGTCATTCGATGCCTTCAGAACCTGTAATCACCCGTAGTTTTTTAAACAATTGCCACTCGAACTGGCATCCCTGGTCCGTTGTTACCCTCAGTGAAGTGCCGAATCTTTTTAACCAGAGTGTAAAAAACAATCTTGTAATCGATCTGGCCTCGATGTCCACCATGGGGATAACCCCAGGCCACCTGGTGTAAAGGTCGATACATGTTAAGATGTATGTTTTTCTGATGACTCGGGCAGGGGGCCGACGATGTCTTGCTTAAATTTCGAAAATGGTAGCTGGAATTTCTATACTGCGGGCGTGTTGCTTGTTGATACGCCATACAATCTCTGCTCCAGGTCTTGAAATCTGCTCGCATCCAGGACCACACGAATTTTTGTGCTACGAGTTTCCTAAAATTTGTCAAAATGGCCGGACTGTCGTATTTCAGGAAATGTATCTTCCTTATCTGCAGGTTTGTGCCTTTCCTGTCCACGACGGGTTTGTGTTCCGGGTCTAACTCCTGGTAGGCCCCTAAGACTATGCCTGTGATTATTTGCTCTAGTTTGCTGAGTGCGTCGGCGACTATGTTTTCCTTTCCTTTGCTAAGCTGAATGTCCGTGGAAAACTGTTCGATGAAGTCAAGGTATCGGAATTGCCTTGGCCAACATTTTTCTGGCTTTTGCTGCGAACGCGAATATAAGCGGATTATGGTGTGTAAAGATCGTGAAAGTTCGTCCATCTACGAGGTGTTAGTATTTCCTTTCATCGGGTGGTTTCATCCCTACGTCGGTCCGAATATACATTTGGCCGGGTTAATTATCATGTAGTAGCAGTATTGTGTCCATGAATCGCTGGAAGGTCTATGTCGCATTGTGCAACCTGAATGTCAATTATGGTTAATAAAACTGTTCAAAATTGACAGAACTAGCAATATAAATATTATTATATGGGCTGTTTCATTTACAAAACTATAATCTTAATTCACACCATTTTGTGGACCATCCTGTATATCCAGTTTTCGTGACAGAACAAATGATTATAATATAAAATTCAATAATGTGTTGGCCCGCCGCGGTTTTATAGCACTTTCAGACTTGGCGAAGCATAGAATCAAGTGGTCGATATCTTCTTGTGGCAAGCTTTCCCAGACCTGTTGAACACAGATGCGCAATTGGTCCAATGTTCTTGGTGGCTGTGACAATCGCTGAAGTGTTCCAATGCTATCCCATACATGTTTTATTGGTGATAAATCAGGGGATCTTGCAGGCCAATTTAAAAGCTGTACGCCAGGATTTTGTATAAATGGTTTGACGTATGCGGCCTGGCGTTATCTTGCTGAAAAATGGCTTTTGGATAATCTCAATGTATGGTATTGCAACAGGTTAGACAACTTGAGAGATGTACCATAGACTACCCTTAATGAACACCAGGGGGGACCTACTTCCAATACATATAGCCATGATACCAGGGGTATTTGCTGTGAGGCGTTCTAAAGCAAACTCTACATGTTGTCTTTCACACGTCTACGTCCATCATGGGCAGAATCTGGAATCATCACTAAAGCAAATGAAGTTCAACTTTACTTCCCAGTTGAATCTGGCTTGACACCATTCCAAGCGACGAGCTTTGTGCAGTGGAGTCATTGGTAGCAGCCAGAACGGACGGAATGCATAAAGGCCCTAATACAAGAACTCTTCGATTAACTGTTTGCCTAGAAACCATACGTCCTTGCCGCAAAGTGTCGTGACGATTACGTATAGCAAGCAGACTTGGGTACCGTTATTGTCCACCCTGTATTATCCTAGGCCTACCTGAACGTCTCAGTCGCTGATAGTCATTATCTTCAGACCAACTTCTCCATACTGGCATTACAGTCGAGGGTGTAATTTCGAGTTTTCGCTCTAGTTCGCTCAAACTGAAGTCCGGTTCTTTCATACAATCAATGTGACCTTTTTGAAAATCACTTAATTGATCAAATCCACGGGGTGCACGAATTCTAAGCATTTTAGCAAGGTTGTTCAATATACTGAAGAGCTCAGAAAGGATCAGATTTTTCAGATAAGTGTAAAAATTGTACACAAAACAATTGAGATAAAGCAGGAAAAACGTTATTGCTTTTATTTCTTTCTAAGGTGTTCGCACGACGGTTTCAGAAGTAAAATTCAAGTAAATGACTTTATAGTATTATCCATTTTAAGCTAAAAAAAATGGCCTAAAATTTTTATTGAGATTATTTCAACAACGTGAAAACTAGGAAGTTAACGAATGCCTTGCTACTATTTCTATCAAAATGAAAATGTTAGATGCAACTTTCTTTTAAGAAAGAGAAGGAAAGAAAGAATGTGCTCTGTAGGTAGATACTTGTTTGTCGGACGAATATATTAGCGACCACACATTTTTTGAGTTCTTGTAAACCAAAATAAGTAAAAATTACATAGACATTAACAGCTTGGGTATGAGAAAAAGAAGAAGCAAATAAGCCCTTTCGTATAGATTATCTAGAGGGAGTCCTCTTAGATACACATGATGAAGATATGAATACCGGTAATCAAGAAGATGCACAAATCGATGATAATTTTAAGCTAGAACAGGAATATAGTAAAGCGAGAAGAAAGAAAAGAATAATAACAATCGCTGTGAATTTATGACTGAGGCCGATAAGGAGGATATTGTAAATGCTGGTTAATTATCTATTCAGTGGATGACTGAGAGAGATTACACGCATGAAGATTTGTTAAATTGCGAAATAAAATAATGATATATTACAAACCTGTAATGGTCACAGATAAAATTTAAGAGTTCGCTTTAATAACAAGAACCAAGAAAAAGCATTTTCTAAAATTAACAGAAATTTACAAGACTGTACGTAGGTAGCACATTTACTAGACTTTTAATTGGGTAAAAGATCTAATTTAGAACTTGACAAATCATTGGAATGTACTCATTTAAGTGAATTTTTCAATACTTTATATTTAGTGGCTTTATATTAATCCTACAATAATTAAATATACAAAAAATAAGTTGTATATATAATTTAAGAAATTCCTATTTTCATATTTTTATGAAAGGTTTAGTCCAGAATTATAAATTGAATATGGCAAAATAATGCAAGATGACGTCACACACGGATTCCTCAAATGCTTTTGAAACAATTACGTTGTTTTAGCATTTATGGTACTATATTAGATAGATAGATAGATAGATGTTGTATGGGTGGCACCAGCGCCTATTCCACCGCGACCTTTCCAGGTCTATTGTGGATCCCTGTTTATCTCAGGTGACTATGATGGTACTATATTAGGTCAAGTAAATTCAAAATGGCCAGGAAAAACACGTTAACATTGGCAACTGTGTTTCTTAACTAAAGGATATAATTTATGGTATCCCTCAAGGATCCTATTGAGAAGTCCTAAAATGTATCTAATTTATTAGTCTTATGCTATTTTCATAATTAGAAATGTTTATTTACTTTGATAACAAGAAAATTCAATTAATTACTTTAGATGGATGTATAATTGTTTGGAGTACGAAATAATGAGAAAAATTGTTCGTTTATAAACAATACTTTTCATTTTCAATTCAAATATTAAAAGATAAAGATTTTCGAGGTGAATTTAATTTATTTTATTTTGTTCAATGCCTTTGTTCTAAACGTGTATTTTGTTCAGTTTATGGTCTTCGTATATAAGCTCTCATACATAAAAGGTTAAGTACGTTCAGCTTTTTTGTTTCTAATATAATTATTGTAAATTTAATTATTATTTGGTACTTCAAAAACACGAAGCATTTGTTTTTGACAGCGAAATGTAAAAAAATAATTGTGGTAGTTAATAAAAATATTATTATTTACCTCATTTTCTTAATTACTTTTGCAACTTTTGTACGTATTATGTGCAAAGACTCTTCTCGCATACACAAATTGTATAAATTCGAGTCCACAGCTGTGCACGTTAATTTATAGTGTAAACACACACACAAATACTTCCTTCCTTTCATCGCGGAATTCTTTGAGGATCTTTACGTGTGCGGCACATTAAATTCCACGACGTCGTTATTATCGCAATGAATTCAGGAGTTTCTCGTTCACATCCAGGCCGGAGATTGAAACGAGATCATCGTCGAGTACGTTTATATGAAATGTGGGATTCAATGAGATGCAGAAAACGTATAAACGTCATTAAATTGTGATAAATGCAGGATTTCCCCCTTCTTAGCGAAATATTCCCAAATGAAGCGATCTTTATCGTAATTTATCACATTTAATTATAAAGTATACCTTAAAAACACCCAAATACTTTTAGATATTACAGGAATCGACTGTTTGTGAATCGATACGTAAATGTCTAATTAATTGTGTTTCGTTTAATGATTCCGATGGTAATCTGGTAAACGCAGTGCGGCGTTTCCGGTCCTGTTGCGGATACATCCTGATTAAGAAATTAGCGTTAGCCGGCTGAATCGGCGGAATTAAGCCCCGCAGTCACGGACAATCATAAATTTGCAATTTCTTTCTGAGCGGGCGCCACGGCGACACTTCATTCGCTTAATGGACTCCGTAGCCCGTTGCGGGATCATTATTTACTAATTTTCGGCGTAATGATCTAAAATTGCCGCTTCCTGACTTGGTAATAACGCCACAGCCTAATCACAGTAACTGGTATGGAATTAATCAGCAACTAATAATTTAATAAAACGTTTCCGTTTCTAATGATTTTTTTAAACATAAGATCTAATCAAATTATTAAGAATTGAAATTAGGAAATTATAGCACATTTTGTTAAGATACTGATGTGGATGTGTATGTATTGTGCATACGTGCAAACGTAATTAAGAAAATAATTTTAATAATAAAAATTTTATATATAAATTATTTCACGATAAAATATATATCTAATATTTTGGTGTGGAAAATTTTTCGCAATTTTAAAGACAAATATCTGAAAAATATTATATATAAAACAGTGAGAACTTTTTCAAAAACTTTTGTACTTTGGAGTATTTAAGAAAGCTATAAAGGGTATTAAAGAAAATACAAGAAGAGAAGTACGACAAAATAAGCAAGCAAGAGAGAATGAATTTTTTTTGAAATTTTCAAAAGAAATTGCTGAATAATTAAACAAATCTGGAATAAAAATCGCTGGCGAAATTTTAGAAATCTGAAAGAAATTTCTTTAGAATTTTAAAAACCTATAGAAGATTGTTTACGCGGTTAGCGCGATTTGATTGCAAAATTAATTAAACATAATATTAGGAATAAATTGTGCTTTCTTCGCATAAAATGTGTATCGGTAAAAAATAATAAGGGAATAATAATAACAAATATATACAATTAACATTGGAATAATAAAGAAATAATAAATTAACGAGGCAATGACAAACTTAAGAACAACAAATGAAGCAAGATACAAGTTCAAAATATAAGACACAGAAATTAAGTTTAATTAAGTAAATATAAAAATGTATACAACTTACTCAGGCAGACGGTGGTGAGAGAATCATATATTCTTTTGAAGTTTTGGGATCAAAGTTAATTTTTTGGAAGTAATAAAGAGTGATCACCCCTTTCACTCTTTATTACTTTTAAAAAATTAACTTTGAAGTAGGCATTCACATAATAAGGATAGTAACAAAAAGGCATGACACAGAGAGTAACAATAAGTCTGAGGTAAAATTCCAAGTCTGAAAATTTGCATTCCGACGAATGCACTTTAAAGCCAAGATCCATAAAACTCCAACTCTGGATTATCTAAAAATTTCGTACAAAGAATTTATAGTTTATTTATTAGGGGTACGCCGCTTAATGAGAAGTCAAGCAAAGCAATAAACACAAATACAATTTAAGAAATTACATTACAGTTAATATTTACAAGATTTAAAATTCGCCACCGATTGAACGCGTTCAATTCACGCACAATATAACTAGTACTGGTTCTAATAGTAGCACTCCGTGCTATACTGTCTGGACCAAGGTGTAATGAGTGAATTTGTCCGTCCCATCTGCCACTGTAATGGTGGAAGTTTATCCCACTTGAATATTACGAGCTATCCTCCTCCTTGGCCTGTCACCTGTAGTCTTCCATTCCCCTCGTTTATCTAGCCCTGATAGATATTCGCGGTTCCATCGTTTCCATATATGTTGACACATTTTGGATTAATTGTCACCTACTCAGCCTATTGTCAGGTGTTTTTTGGAAATCCACATCGATCGGAGATGTCACAACATCAGAGTCGAGCCCTATGTGAACCGCCTTAATAGCACAAAAATGTTTATAGACACCTTCGCAGGCATAGCTTCGTCTGAAGCTCTCCTTAATGATAAATGGGCCCGCGTAATTCATTCTGGAGCGTAGAAATTATCGAGTCGTATGCGTTCGAAATTATGGTAAAGCGCCCAGGAGGAGAGCCGGAAGGCAGGCTTTGTATGAATACACTTGACACAAAATCTCACTTTTTTATGAGTTAATTGTCTTCTATGGATTGGCCAAACTCGAATCAATCCATAGAAGTCGAAAAATGGATTGAGTGTAAATAAATTACTAGTTTTGTGCACTCTGGCTAATAACTCCCTTTCACAATTAAAGTTCAGACATTGCACATTTCAAATTCAGACATTAGTTGCCTGTTTAAACCTGTTATCGTTAAGGTCCACTGCGTTTTACATTACGCGCCATTACATTTATTTTTAATCGCAATACGTACATAACTCTAACTCCTTTTTCAAAAGGTGAACATTTTGGGATTATATAGTCTTTGGTAGATACAATAGCAAGACTTCAATTCTGTGGGTGACTCAGTAGGAATGAATTCACTTCTAGGTATATTGTTCAGTAGGAACGCCGGGCCCCTCCACCATAGTTGACTATTTCTGAGAACTTCAGACGTTGTGCCTCGAGAGATGATGTCTGCTGGGTCTTCTTTGTTGAGATGTGTAACCAGTATTAAGGTTATGTTAATATATGAACTTCTCCAAGTCGATTCGCTCGCTATAAACGTTTTGAAACGTCTAGAGTCTGACTTTATCCATGACAAAGATATCGTGGAATCAGTATAGTAGAAATATTTACATTGCTGGAGATTTAGTGACTCACTTACACGTTTGCACAGCAAGGGAAGCGCAATTTCAAATCTACATGTCCCATCCTGAAATTCACTGCGGATATAGATGAGCCAATTGAACTAGCAGGAGTTTTTGATGCGGCAGATTCCGACGGGTTTAAATTTTGAAATAGATGTAAAATAGTGTGATGGGGCTTATTACACACTCGAAACAAACTGAATTTTTGAACCGAATTATTTTTTATTTTCGCAGTGTTGATCCGCTCTGATACACTAATTTTTGTAATTTTTTTACATTTATAAATCGTTTGATTTCCATTATAGATACTGAATTTTTTCGATCCACTGGATTTATATGGGATACGGGTGTGATATTGGTACTAAACACATTGTCACAGCTTCCAACTGTTTGTAATTTGCAGAAAGCTCATCTATAGTCGGTATGTAGTCACACGTACGCCCTTCCGATTCCTTGTAAAGATTTATATCCAGTTTATAAGTCTCGACGATAAAGTCATTATAATTATTGGTTCTTGGTAGGTGAGTCCATTGATTGCTGTTTTGATTCAAGTTCGAAGTGATGTTTCATCGCCTGAAACAGTGTTTGATACAAAAAATGTCACAATCAGCCTCATACCGAGCAAGCAATTCCTCACAGATGATCCTCCTTTGTTATGTTATGTTATGAGTTCGGTGGGCCGTATGGCTTCTGTGCCTTCCGAAATTACGTAGACCTAAGAGATATTTTGTAATTATCCCTGATCTACATGAGTCAATGTCTAGACTTTTTACGTAGTTTTACTAGTTCATCAGTCTTTAAAAAGGCCGATGGCATGTAGTTTCCTATTTGAAGGGTCAGGACAGAGCATTCACACAGTAGGTTCTCTGCTGTTTCTTGTGCCTCGTTGCAGAATCTGTATTTGGCATCTGTTGTCTGACCCACCTTAGTAAGGTAGTATTTCAGAGGGCAGTGTCAGTTATCAGGACCTTAGGTTGTCCTTGCATACTCTGAGAAATCATCCGGACCTTATGTCAGAGAAGACGATAAACTTTTTCGCCTGTCGCAAGGCATGCTCCTCAGATATGCACATACTGCCTGGATTATCCCCTTAATGCGGACTTTTGTTTTTCTACTGTATGGTTCTGGTCCAGTAAATGAAGTTTTGGAGCCCGCTTTGGCGAGGCTGTCGGCGATTTCATTGCCTTTGATCTCAGCGTAGCTTGAAACCCAGAGCAATTTAACGATGTTATTCCTGGCCAGCTGTTCTTTTGCACTCCCAGACAGATTTAGACTTGCATGTAGGTGATTTTATTGCCTTTTATGCAGACTAATTGTTCGAGCATATGCATATCCTTCATTCTGCAGGAGGGCCGGAAAGATTCCATCTGCACCCACGTATTTGAACGGCATAAAGCCATTGATCGTCCATGTTATTATGTTTGGAGTGAATATTCTTTTTGTCGGTTTTTTGCTTTTAAATTTCAAATTCAAATTTTTTTAAATTTCGTTATTAATGTATTAACAGACAAGGTTTTACATACGTCAAAATAAATAATAAATAAATAGATAAAACTTATACTAAATGACAAAACGATAAAATTATATTATACCAATATTAATGTTAATAAAGTTAATGAGTGAGATTCACAATCGAAAGCCTTAGACAGGTCTAGAAAGGTACACAATAAGTCCTCTATTACGTCACTCGTAGATTTGCCCTGCCTGAAGCCATATTATGATGCATGAAATGAATTATTCCTGTCAAAATGTATGTATAATTGTTCGTGTAATACTTCTACAATTATTTTGGCAGTAAGGCAATAGGACGGTAGTTATTCGGGTCTGACTTATCCCCATTTTTAAATATGGGAATATATTAAATAAATTTCTCTTCTTCTACCTTAAAGCCAACAGGAGGTGGATCTTCATTGTTAATTTCGTGGGACAAAAGAAATTGAGCTTCTAAGAGTACTGTTAGACTTTCTTCTAGAGTTTCAGTGTAATCGCCGTTGGACTTTTTTAATAGTACAATACTATTCGTGTGATCTCTAACGAGGACTTTTTAGAGGCGCTGTGCCGGAGGTACCTCATCTATCGCCTCGCAGAAAGTCTTCCAAGTTTTTGCTAGTGACAGCTTTTTGCTTAAATGGGCAACTACTTTTGTAAGTAATGTTGATTACTTCTTGCAAGTGAGTCGATGCTACTCCTAGCTGTTTAACTTTTTCGATAGAATTCAGTGGTCCCTCACATTCCGATGTAAGGCGCTGTTGATAGGCCTCCCAGTCGGTATTTTCGGGATTTCTTACCACTGTCGATGTCAAACCGTATATGCTGATGTTCTGATAGTGAAACGTGATCTGAGACGTGTCAGTTTTTAGGAACTGGCTTATGTAGTTATCATTTAGGGAGCTGTCTAATGCCTTCTTTCCAATTGATGTAATAAGAGTAGGTTGATTACCTTTGTTGACTATATCTAGGTTTTCACTTAAAACATAATCTAACAAGAACTCACCTCTTGTTTTGGTGTACGTACTGCCCCATACTATGTAGTGCGCGTTGGCGTCGCTGCCCAGGATAAGGTGCTTCTTGTCCTTCTTGTACCACGTGATGATGCGTTTGACCTCTTCTGGCGGTGGAGATATCCTCTTGCCCGTTCTCTTGGGGACCTGGATTTATGCAGTGGCCAGATCTCTGGTGATGTGATCAATTCTGGAACAGGAATGTTCTTAGTGCCAGCTTTGAGTAATAAAACGTTATTGTGTGAGGTACTATAAATTAACTTATAGTTTTTGGATTTGAATCTCATAAATTAGCCTCTTCTGATCCAGGGCTCTTGAATGAGCCATATATCCAGCTCCTGGATAAACCTCCTTGAAAGTACGCTAAAAGCCGCTTTTGCGTGGTGGAAGTTTATCTCGCCCGGGGCCGGTTACTCTGATCCTCTCCTCTATGACTGGGCTCTCCGGCGGACTGTTTCCAGCCAGTTCAGTCCCTTCAGATTTAGGGGCTGAGGAGGCTGGCAAATGAGGCGTCTCGTCTGTCTTTTCCTTATTTCTCTATGTTCCTTCCCGAATAGGACAGTTTTCACCGTCCTTGAGGTTCTTTTCGGTCTTAGTTGGATATGATCGAACTTGTGACTCACCCTATACGCGGCCTCTTTGAGTATTGCGGATGACGAATTATCCACTGATAGGGAGAGTTCTACTGTGGGGCTATTGGATGTCCTCCTTAGGACCCTACAGTATTTGGCTTCGAAGCTATTTTAGGTCTCTAAGAGCTGCAGCATTCTTTAATTGGGATATTCAGCACTAAATGGGAAATAGCCAATACTACCTCAGAATGCGGAAAATGTTGGTATTATGGCCTTTAGCCACTCTGCTGCGCCCTTATCCACACATACCAATCTCCTGGCCTTTTGTTAGCGCTCAGGAATTTTAGACAAGGGTACGTTTCCTGTAGCCCCACAATCTTGTCTAGAATGGCTTCCTGGAGCACTGTCAATTGATTCGCCTCAATCAATGTGTTTGGGAACTTATTGGGCATTATTCTCACCCTTACGCTTCCTGATGCTTGACTGAAGGAAGGCTTCGGGTCTTCCCCTTCAGCGGATTTACGGGGAGGCCTTGCTTTGGTAGTCTATGCCCATTTGATGGCTGCTCTAGAAGAGGAAGAAGCAGAGAAGGAAGTACGAGGTTTTGAGCCTACCGCCTCAGCCTTTGGGGTCTCATTGCTGGAGGATCTCCCCGTCGCCTTCACCCTCTTAGCTGGGGTTCTTTTCTCCGGGGTGCTGCCATCGGAAGCGGCCCGCATCCATGGAGTCGGAGTCTTGTCGGGGGGCTTAGTGCTTGCACTCGGGCTTCCTTTATGGGAACCCCTTGTCACAGGAAGAATTTGAACCTCTTCTTTGTTGCCCCATTTAATGATGGGGATGTTGAAATCCCTTAGTAGACGTTTGCTCCTCTAAGTTCTGGCCAGACCTCTCAGCCTGCTGCAGATCTTTTAGTATGTTTACCCTGGAGGGGGTCGTATTATACTAAAATTTATTTTTGTGTTGGTGTACTAATATTTGATCACTCGTGACAGAGCCCCGCATATCACAAGAAGGCTACTTGCAACTAGGGGGCGCCATCTTCCTGGAGGTTGGGTCCGGTAAAGACTAGTCTTTCCTCCTCTTGGTCTCAATCTCTTTTCAATCTGTGCATGTGAGATGTAACCACGTCAGCAGAGATGTTCTTTGTGGTTTCGGTTTTATATTGCGGGACCCAGCGGAAACAAACCTGTTCCAACCAGTAAACAGTTGTGACAGCACTACCATCAGAGACGTCTAGTTCAGCAGCCAGGTGTTTGATTGTGATCCGTCGATCATTTCGACTGAGAATGTTTGCACGCTCCGGTATTGCATGTCTCAGCTGCGCACGGTCGCTGGGCTCGCAGGTGCACAGGCAGTTTTGCTTGATACGCTTTGCCCAACAACTCACCGCGTTTTTGTCCACTGCCAGATCTCCGTAGGCATTCTGCAAGCAAAAGAAACTCAATCACTGACCGTTATTTGGAACGCACCTCCATTACAGACGCCATTTTAACAGCTATGTATAGCGCTGACATAAATTAAAAAATATATATAATATATAAAACTGCATTGATTAAAGTCTAAAAGAGCTATTTTGGGCTTGCGTCTCATCTAATCAATCCTCCGGTATTTTAACTCGAAGCCGAATTCGGAATAACGCAAGGAGGCAATTTACCTCCGACACTATATATAATATATAAGAACAATTTAAACAACTATGATGACATACAATAAGACATTAACATAGATATAAAATTACTGGAAAATTGGTTCTACTACAACCTATTCACAATCAGCAAAACAAAAACAGAATACATACATATTCAGCCACAAACAACGACCAATAGAACTCCAAATAATAATCAACAATACACCAATTAAAAGAATAAAGGAAGTAGACTACTTAGGCTTAACGATAAAAGACAACCTCAAATGGGATGAACACATAAATCGACTAATACACAAAAGTGCGAAAACAATATCAGTAATAAATAAAATTAAAAACTACATTAGCGATTCAAAAAGAAGACAGATATACCATTAGTGCATGGTGAACTACCTAATTAACGTCTGGGGAAATACAACAAAAAAAAATATAAACAAGCTACAAATACAACAAAGTAAAATATTAAGAAAATTGTACAACCTAGAAAGAAGAACACATACTTTAGATCTATTCAACAAAACTCAAGAATTAAACATAACAAATAAGGTAACACTAAATAACATACTACTGATCTAAAAAATCAAAAATAACCTTATAAAGAGCAACATAGCATTACAAACAAACAAGGAAATTCATGAATACAAAATAAGAAGAAAATCTGTACTGAGAACAGAAAAATATAAAACAACGAAATACTCTGCAGCCTTAACAACCAATAATAAGTTGCAAAACCAGGTAAAACTCTAAAACGCACTACCTTCAAATTAAAAATTAAGAACCTAATATTAAACAACAAAATATAATTAAAAACACACAATAGAAGAAAACCATGAGATTCTACGATACCATTAGTCTGGGATTGGAAAAAATCCAAAGGTGAAGACAGAGGGAAGAAAACATTAGGGAGTAAAAAATCATTACATTCTATCTAATATTAATTAAGTATATATTTGTTTTGAAATAATTATTTTTAATTTGGTGTCAATATAAAAACCATATTGATTTATATCTTACTATCCTACATACTGCAGAAGTAAAACGTTAACATGAACAACATAATAAGACTATTCATATTCGATCAAAATTCACTAAATAAAATATCATGGACGAATATAATTTTTCTAAATAAGTTCAAAATAAATGTGGACTTGAAAATTGTACAGTTAATATACTTTCTAAGCATATTATCTACAATATTCTTATAAACCTATGTAATTTAACCCATAAACACCACATTAAATATTACACACTGGATTATACTTATTATATAACACTTCGGTTTAAAATTTTTACAGAAAACCCCAGTATAAAATATTAATACCTCGCCGCATTGAAAAAAATGTTCCCGGCACTTACCTCGCCGCACACGTAACTTTCATGAAATGTTTTTATTGTATTATATCGAAACCCGTATAACACATACGCAATTTCCAGCGGTTTATGAAAGCAAGCAGAAAATAAAGGTTTTTTATATATATAAACAAGGGCATTATTTATTATGGCCGCCCTTCTCCGGCCCAAATAGCGACCGAAAATAATAATACGAGGCCCAATAATATTATTTTGCTAGGAAAAATCGTACACACGTAGGAATAACCGCAAGCTACTATTGGGATGTCGTAAACTATCAGAGATAACAAAGTTGATTAAATAGAAGTGATAGGGAGAGCGAATCTACACTCGTGGCCAAGGGTTTCATGTTTTCTAGCTCTGTTAATAAGCCTATTAAGTTCGCCAAGAGTGGCTAAAGTATCGATATTTTCGATCTAGAATTTGGTGGTATTCTTGAGATGTAGTCATCATCATAACTAGGTTTTGAGGTAAACTGCCGCTATAATAAAGCTCTGAGACACTTTAAAATGAACCATTAAATAGATTTATTTAAACACTGAATAAAACACCACTATAATAATTATAGTGGTTACAAACATAGTAAGTGCTTTATTCAGTGTTCATTATGAATTACCACGTAGTAACGGTCGCAATCATCATTATGATTAGATTTATTTAATATATTTCTGAAAATTGATGATTAGTTTAAAAATGCCACTAAGAAACTTATCAATATATATAAACTGTAAAACTTTGAAAGAAGTAGGTAACTATTGATAACCGTTTAGTGACTATTGCTAACATTATCTCCATTTGTTAGGACCGATTAAACTGCTTCAAGAAGAAACAGAAAATCTGGTTAGAGTGCTTCAATTTATCTATGCTTCTTACGGATTTCTTATTATATCTAAATTATTTCTGTATAATTAATTGATCTCACATATACTTTTTTGTTATGCATCAGATCAATTTAATCTGAAAACGTAATTTAGATATAATAAGAAATCTGTAAGTGGATTTTATGGAACTATATTTCAAAGTAAAGGTTGTTTTTATAATTAAAGAAAACATGTTTCTCAAAAGCCATTTAGTAAATAAAGTTGTTACTGCTTTTCTAAGGTACTTATATAACAGAGACATTATAAATTACAGTTATTTATCTTAACGAACTTATAGTACTTTAGAATTAATAAAGTTATACAGGTTATGATTGCATTGATATAGTATTCTATAAAGAAAATAAGTAATTTTCTCTTTTAATAACTATAAATGTTAATTACCAACATACACATTATTATACAACAGCAGGAACAGTTTGTACAACGGGTTGACTTCAATCGTCTTAAATTGGGGTCCGCAGCAGCTGCAGCGTTAATGCTGTACGTTCTCATAGTTGGAATTAGTATAAATAAATAGGACGCGATTTAAGGGGCGAACGAAGGGATGTAGGTGGCCGTGTAACTGAAGTATTAATTATTCCGCGAGCTACAACGGGATGATTAATTAGCTTCCGGTATATTTACGAATTTCGCCTTTCGCGAGTAAATAAATCAAACGTTTAATGAGGAATGGCAATGAAAAAGAATTCCCTTTGAACGTTCCGATTTAATGAAGTTATCGGCTTGAAGGTGCATCAAAAGAATTTAATTAGCGTTTATTTTTACTGATGTAGGGAGAAGGTGAAAACTAGATTGATTTATATTTATAAGTACATAGAAATTGCAAATAGTGCAGTTTGTTTTTACTAATTTTCTTTCTATATGTAACCAGTAAAGGAGCTTACCATTTGATAATAACCATATTTGGGGAATTCTTATTTCAAGTAAATATATATTAATTGTATGGTTATATACATTAGGATGATTGTATAGTATATCATACTCACCATATATATATAGTTAACTAACATTTAAAGGATGGTTTGTAATGGAATAACAGCAATTAGGCAAACAAATTTAGCAAGTAGTAGTAGAAGTGTTTGACTATCGACCACATTGTTCTTCCGCCGTGTTATTTGTTTATTTATGTGTGTAAATGAGTTTTGTTACTTTAAAGGATCGTTCCCGTCACTCTAAATCACCAATAATTGTATCCCAATGGTGAATTGTAAACAAAAACACTGATGATATTACTAGAAGTACGAAGAATAAGCGCATAAATGTAAACCTCCATTCGAGTGGAGAAACAGACAAATGACTGGCCTACTATCTTTACATCGCTCCATATATTTCAAACCTAACACAAATTCTAGAACTAAATTCTTAGTTGACACGAGCACGGGTACCCAGGTTAGAATTTTGGCAGTAAATTAACTTTACCAATACTTACGCCACACACAAGTTTTGTGAACGGTAATTTCATACCAAAGTTCGTCACTCAATCATTGACTGTATACATAGGCATGAATGTGAATATTAAATGGAACTTTATGCTTGCACAAATTAACCATTTAATTCTGCGCGCCAATTTCTTTCCATATTTTAACAGCGTGGTTGATATAGTCAACAAGGGGTTCATAAGGAAAGCATTCGGCTTAGCAGAACTAAATCCTTTACCAACACTAAGTTCAGCTTATTCAAGATTACTACAGCAATCTCCTGGTTTAACAATTTCTTTCAATTTCTCAGACGCAGTCAAACATGATGTTGCTAAACGTCGAAGGTTACTACCGCAAATAAGTGGTAAAAGAATTTAATAAACTCAAACTCAGATTGATTTAATTTTTAGCTAGCCTCTGAACAACGCTGTTACACCTGGCCACAAAATCAGTTGGCTCTTGGCTCATCTGATGACACTACCGTTGCTTAAATAGAAGCATGATTCAAGATTGATATCCTTCGCCCATTTTACATGATTTTACCTGTAACAGTTGTAGTTACATAATATATAAATGTATTTGGTCAAGGCATATAATCAAATTTCATTCAATCCTAAAGACATTAGAAAAATGACACTTTTCGGCCTTTACCGAAGCTCAAACCGTTTAGAGGGGTATGGACTCAGTACTGCACATTTTGCTCGCGTGCATTGATGACATATTCGTCTTTAGTAAAGATGAACGCGAACAAGGTTGTTATCTCTTCCAAATTTTTTAGCGGTTGACTTCATTTGGAATCAAAATTGACATATGTGTTTTCAACGAAACAAAATAGAGCCTTTTGGGTCTCAGCATTATTGGTGGGGAATAGAATTTCTGTAGCGCGAGGTTGGTGTAATCTTGTTTTTTTTTCCGCAACCCGCCGACGTTTTCTCGGCATGATCCATTTTTATCACCGTTTCAAACTATGTTTGAGTGTTTTGTCTCCACTAAAGCAACTTGCTGCATCAACTATGGTGTGTTGTGCGCTACCAGCCGCTGTTGCGTAGTTAAGCATCTTGGAAGACGCTTTAAATTTCTCTGCTAGAGCGGTCTTGCAGCATGATATTTTTAGCGTTCAAAATCCAATGCAAATACAGGTCATGAATTATTAGTCGTATATTTAGCCATAAAGATCGCTGCTATT
This sequence comes from Ontholestes murinus, assembly GCA_963969525.1. Lineage (NCBI taxonomy): Eukaryota > Metazoa > Arthropoda > Insecta > Coleoptera > Staphylinidae > Ontholestes > Ontholestes murinus. The sequence continues at coordinate 57,757 of CAXAKX010000805.1, forward strand.
TGTTCTAATTTCGCTAGTTGTTCAGGGCGAGAGCACAGATACTTAAACTTTATCGCGCAATTTACCACTGACATTCAGCACATCCCTGTGAAAGACAACAACTTATCTAAGATACAGTCGCAAATTGAAATGAATGGTTTAGACCTAACACCCTAGCAAAATTACAATCTAAAAATGTTGAAATGAAATCTCTTGTGGGCAGTGAAACAAACTGCAATAGTTCATCACGGTTGGCTTCAGTACGAACATCTATGTAGACATTTGCAATTCGACGATCCTACGTTCTTCCAGCATTGGAAATGTTACGTTCTCTCCATGAACTCTAACACCCGGGCGCTCATGCAATGATATCCCTCGTAGCAGCACGCTAAGTGTCATTCACATCGGCATAGCTCTTTGCCTATTTGCAACAATTTCAGATACATTCTGGTCTGTATTGATAGTTCTATGCGTTAGCCAGAAGACCTCTTACTGAAATGACAACACCTTCTATTTCTAAAGCATTTATAAACTGTTGTCTAAACTAAACTGTCATCACTGACCAAGGCCGGCAGTTTCAATCCAACACTTGCAAGGAATTTTGGACGACTTTTGGTATTCATAAGTCCACAACCGCCTTCCAACCTCTATAGGAAAGAGCAATGACTGGGTTGGAGGTGTAATCATGGATGCGAAAATAAATAATATAATTTTAGTATATAACTATACCGGCGCATAATTGTGTAAGAGTGCTAAACATGATTGTTTATATTTCGATCTAATCTCGGATCTGCAACTTCTATATTGGCATGGGCAATATTCCAAAGTTAAATATGAATGAAAAGACCACGATCAGCATAGATACTTATATCTTCATCTTCAATACTGCATTGATATTAATTACTTTTAACTATATTCCAAATTACGTCGTTGTGTTGATATTCTGGATGATTAGGTCCGTCAAAATTTGTAATTTTTATTGAGTTTGTCTCCTTAGGTGTGAAGGGTAGTTTTTCCTCATGAGATGGCGTCGCTTAGCGTCCCTGCCCTGCGGTCTCCGTGCTTCTGTTGTGCGGCTATGATGGTAATGGCTCATGATGTTTTATATGGTAGATATGCTGCTTTTCTGCGTGTGAATCTTTTGGATTACAGAAAGGTTTGGTTTAAAAACCTAGCTAGTATTCAATAATTTCAGCAAATGTCCCTATTTTGTTTAGTTTCTATTGAACATAAAAGCTATACATATTGGAGCTTTTTAATCGGTTATTATTGAGACATTAAGGTCCTTCAGAATTGATACTTAGATGCCCATACATGCACATATGTCGCTTACGTAGTATTTTTTGTGAATTTTATTTAACTTATTTATTTAACTATTAGTAGCTAATCATATGTTTAGGATTAATACAAAACTGCTACACATTCTAGTTGATATGTGCTAGTTAAACTTCGTAAAACTACTGGATTTTATTCACGGTTTGATTTGAGTTGTGTGAAGTTATCACTATTGAATTAAAACACTTCGTAATTTCCTTCCTTCATATTTATTTTTATATGTCAGATGTACATGGTACTCGAAATGTACATCTGACATATAAAAATAAATGTGAAGGAAAGAAATTACAAAGTCTTAATTCAATACTGGATTTTAACTACAAAATAAGAAAGAACCAGACAGATCAATTTTTTCATTGCCAAGTTAGGAATGATTGTGGCATACGTTGAAACAAAATCCGTTTAAGACGTTCAAATTCTTCCAGAAATATAAACATATGACAAGTGAGATCAAATAAGGTTTTATTCACACACGGCCACTACGTGGTGGTGTCACAGAGAAGTGGTGCAGGTGACGAAGGTTGTAAGTAAATTATGGCATTTAAACGCAGACACTCCACAGAAAAAGACTGCTGGCAAAGTATATAATCAAATGGATGCATTCACACATATGCGTTTTTTAGTGACCGCATTAGAAACGCGTAGTGGTTGCATTTGTGGCGCTACTACTGGCCACTTTTAAGGAAGGAAGTGGAAAACAAAATAGCAAATGTTTTTAGTATAGCAGTAAACGCTTAACTTATATATTGTATATTATTATTATGACATCGCCTCCGGAAAACCATTTCAATACTTAAAATTTCATAAAAAATTTGAAGAGCTTTTGGCAATAAGAAATGTAACAACAGCTGAGTATTGGAACAAAATAGAAAAAAGAATCTCGTGGGAAACTCTTTAACGAAAATTCGTGCCCAATTTAGACAAATTTTTACCAAGCCAAAGAAATGAACTGACTGTCAGTCTGTACCGCTTATACGCGAGTCTTCGCGCTTCTAACGCCGCGTTAGTGGCGCTTCTTTGTGGCGCCACGAAGTGGCCGTGTGAGAATGAGGCCTAACATATACGGTACTCAAATCCATACCACGACTAAAACACAAAATGAAGATAATAAATGAAACTCATGCGCCTTTAATGAAAATATAGTTGTCTAACTCAACAATCGCAAGCGTGCGGTTTTAAATCGTAACCAAATATGCTTTTTGAAATTCTAGAAAAAGCCATCATTTGATTTTCAAAGTGAGCTTTAGGTTTGAACAGAGAGATTATAACTATTTTGATTAGAACTAACAAAAAACGTGTTCGAATAACAGAAAAACGTTTAACTTTTTTAAACTACTTTTTATTTTTATACAACACTTTGTTACTTGTTTCGAATTACACAGTAATCATTATCAAACTAAGTACTTAAAATGTAAATAACAGGTGTATATATAATAAATCTAAAATGCTTCGCAGGAGTGTACATCAGGTCAAGCTGGTCGTTAAGGATGGAAATTCCCGTATTCATTTTTGCTTTGTGTATTTCGATGGCCTCTAGTAAATCCATTTTTCTACCTTTTTTGGTAAGGTGGATTACCGACAGTACATCCTTGTCAAAATTATGGTTTGATTCTAATAGGTGATTAGCAAAGGTTGAACTATTGTTTTTTTAAATTGTATGATCTAAAGTGTTCTTTTAATCTTGTTTGAAAATTACGACCTGATTGCCCGATGTACAACCCTCTACAATCTGGACATCTTAAGCTGTAAATTCCTGATTTGTACATATAATTAATTGGCGTTTCTGCATTAAAAATTAAATTTGACAGATTACTACTAGATTTCAAAATTACGGGTTATCATGGAATATAAGCTAGCTATTTTGTATTTATATCGATGACGGGAAATATTTGGGATGGTAGTATCTGTAAAAGTGGGTTTTCGGTAAATGTTTATTATTTGTTTTGGTTATTGTTAAATCTAAAAAGTTTATTTTGAAATCGCATTCTGTTTCGGCTGTGAACTTAATAGATGGATGAATGGGATTGAGGAACGTTAGAAACTATAGTCTGTTCGTTGGATATTTGGTCGTACGTCACAAATTATCGCTTCGAGAAACGACGCAAAAACATTCAGTCTGATAAAGGAAACCAAATGCGTTAGAAAAAGAACGCACTGTAAAACTTTCGTCGTTTTTTGAAGCGATAGTTTGTGACGTACGACCAAAGATCCAACGAATGCTAGGATGTCGTCTACTAGGATGTCTCCTAGCATGCTTCGAAGGTATAGATTTTCACTGCCTCCTTCTTAAATATATATTTGTCTTGAAAAATAATACATTTAGTAGTTTTTGGCTATATTTGCAATGCAATATATTTGTGACATTCAACTAACGATACTTTTATTCTTATCACGCCACACTTATATTTCTGCAGATAAGTATGATTAGTCTACAAAACAGTTTTAAATAGATTAGTCTCATCAAGTTGGCTTTAGTCATAGTAGTGTTTGGCTATAGAGCAAGGACTACGTGCCGCCGTATTATTTGTGTGTGTATGTATAAATAAGATTGTTACTTTAAATGATCGCCAACATTATTCTAAAGCGCCAGTACTTGTATTCTAATGGCGAATGGTACCGGATACGCATCCAATCACTAGTTTGTCTGCACCCATATGCGTCCACCGCCAGCGTGTAGTTTCTGTTATTTAATTAGATTTTTCTAACTACTTTTCTTCTATTTTTTAGAATTGTTACAATAATTGTTTTAATGCTAATTTTCAACTGATTTGTTTTTCTTTTTTTTTGCAATATTTTTTCATACAGTTTTCTGATAAAATTATAGTAATTTAGTAATAGTTTTTAAGATTTTTGCCTAATTTTAAAGAATATATTTTACAACTTCTAAGAACTTTCTTCGAGAGTACTAAAATTTATTTTTTTTTTTAAATTTCTAAAGATTTCCACTGATTCTTATTTATTTAATTAGATTATTTAGCAGATTTCCAAAAATATTCATAATTTTTTTATAAATATTTATTCTTCTTCAATGATTTCAACAATTTTTGTCCAGATTATTTAAATTTCGTTTTAAAGTTGTGTGATTTTTCTTGAAATATGTTTTTTTTTAATTTCTAAAATTTTCAACATTTTTGTTTATTTAAATTAATATCCACTTTTCAAATGAAAATCAATTTTTGTTTGTGGACTTTATTATAATAAACACTTTACTTGACAGTCGTATTCAAAGATCCCTCTTTCAACTAAAATTTAATTTCCCTTATCTGCATATTCGCTCTAGGCGCTTTTCTACCACATATATCCTCATTTTTATATCTCGAGGACATTTTCCAAAAACTTTTCTTCTATTTTCAAAGAATTTCAAATAGTAAATATGTTCTTCAAAGTTTCAATACTTTTTTAGTTATAATACTTTTCTTATAAATTTCTTGAAATTTGTAATATGTTTTTTAAATTATGACAATTTCTAAGTTTCTAGAATTTTGAAATATTCTCTACATCTATATCCTACTAGTATTTTTTTTTATTTTATTGTAATCGGATATGTTTCAACCGGTTTCTCTGTTTTGCTCAGTTTGCTATAATTTCCTTATGACCTTTAAATATTAGAAGAATTTCTATTCAAAATAGTAATAATTTTTTAATAAATTATTTTTAATCAATTTTTTGATAATTTTTAACCATTTGTATTTATTTATAGCACTTTTCTATCCGTCACCGATTATACTTTTAGTCATTGTTGTAACATATTTTTCTGGGAGCGCGTATTCAAATCTCACTCATTTAACTACACTTTTAATTTCGCAACTTACCCATCCACCCACAGATCAACGGTTTTAATTCCATTAAGATGAGAGTACTTCTTATTTATTATTAACTAAACATAGCGCGAATAACTAAAGACAACCATCTAATAATGGCAAATCTCAACTTCTTACGGAGGACATTTAATGAATAACCATTTAAAATTTTACTAAAGTTAGCATTAAAAATCCCTTTTTTACACTAAAATATATAAATAATATTCTTTATACAATCATCATAATAATTCAATTTTAGCACTATAATAACTTTTACCGAATTAAACACATATTGAAACACTTACTATGTTTTTACCACAATTAATTTATTGTAATATGGTTTACATATATACAAAAATCACGACTTAAGTTTCGACCTGTTACAGTCATTATCAAGTGAGTACAAAATTGCTGAGGAAGTACATTTATATCGGCGAGAGATTAGTGAAAATTTCCAAATGAGGGTGACGGATTATAAATTATGAATTTCTAATTAGATTGCCGGGAGCTGCCTGAAGAGCGGGGTGGAGATTAGGTCCGTTTGTTCGTTGAGGAGATTAATTTCGGGATTTCTGGTGCGTTTATAAATTTCGGCCGCTTCTAATAGGTTTAGCCTCGAACCTTTTGTACAGCTGTGCAAAATTTTCACCTTGCTAATCTCCGGGAATTGATGTTTCGTTTCTAAAATATGGTTGGCGAATGTGCTGTGGTTCTGCTGCAGTCTGAAGGCCCGGAAATGTTCCGAATATCGTTTCTCCAGGCTGCGTCCAGTTTGGCCTACGTAAACACTATTACATTCGGAACACTGTATCTCATATACACCCGATTTTTTTGTGTGGTCAATTTTGTCCTTTGAGTTGAACAAAATATTTGATAGCTTTGCAGATGGTCTAAAGGCAATTTGTTGATTTTGTTTGCGGAGAATGTGTGCTATTTTGTTAGATGTTTTGCCAAAATAGGTTAATGAAATGAATTTTGTATTTTCTAAAGTTTGTGTTTTTGGGTAAATGTGAGTCATTGTGGTTTTATATCGTTTTTTATTGATTAATGATTTGATTAAGTTTGTGGGGAAACCGTTCATTTTTGAGATGGATAAGATTTTATTTATTTCTTCATTTAGGTGAACATTGGAAAGTGGAATGGAAAATGCTCTGTGGATCATTGAATGGTAGGATGCTAGTTTGTGTGACAGAGGATGATTGGAGTGGAATGGGATGGTGGAGTTAGAATTAGTTGTTTTCCTATAGATATTGAATTCTATTTTATTATTATTATGAATTAGTGTTAAATCTAAAAAGTTTATTTGGTTATTATGTTCACATTCAAGTGTAAATTTAATTTTGGGGTGAATATTATTTAAAAAATTTAAAAATTGGGTTAACTGACGGGAGGTGCCACTGAAACATGCGATTATGTCATCCACATATCGATACCAAAAGGATATATGTTTTTTGGCAAGTTCCGAAATGAATATTTGGTCTTCGATATGTGCCATGAATAGATCGGCAAGGAGGGGGCTTAAAGGAGATCCCATTGCAAGTCCTGTATTTTGTTTATAGAATTTGTTTTCAAATTGAAAATAATTTTGTTTAACACAGACATCAAACGCTTGATAAAGTTCGTTTTTTGTGACAACATCAATATTTAATTTATCTAAGATATTTTGAATTATTGCCAGGCATTCATCTGTGGGAATATTGGAAAACATGTTGGTAACATCAAAGGACACAAGTTTGGAATTTTTCGGGGTAGTTATGGTTTTTAGGTGATCAGAGAGGATTAGGGAATTTTTAACGGAATATTTTGGTTTGAAATTGGTATATTTTTTGAAAAGAGTATTTAATTCAACTCCTAATTCACGTGCAGGGCTATTGATATAAGAAACTACTGGCCTAACGGGAAAATTTTGTTTGTGTGTTTTTATTAGACCATAAAGTCTTGGAGCTCTCGGATTTTTGTTAATAATTTGTAATTTTTTAAATTTTGAGAAAATGACCGTAGTATCTTTAAGGAGATTTTTTATTTGAGATTGAAATGAGGAAG
>CAXAKX010000806.1:0-19056 GCA_963969525.1 Ontholestes murinus
ATCCAAAAATGCAATAAAATACAGGGTGTTTCATTTAAAAAAACACAACTTTGATACCTTTAGGGTATTTGGGACACCCTGTATATTATGAAAGTAATTTTAAAAAGTAGCCCTAATAGACCCCCATATATCCCCAAAGTGAAACTTTTTGAAAATCACGTATTTTGGCCACAATATTCCGTGCCGTATAGCGTGAATAACCCTGTATATATATATGTATATATATATATATATATATATATATATATATATATAATATATATATATATATATATATATATATTTATAGTAAACATTTACATCTTCCAAGTGACGCATCTAGAAACGATTCTAACGATACCAATTAATTAACACTTTCATTTTAAACGTATAATAGTTTATTATTTTAAAGACATAAATTTTTACTATTTCTTGTAGAGAATTTTCTTTCGAATACGTGTGTCCATTTTTTTCCTAGAAAAAAAAACACATACAAACCGATGCCTACATGCAGCACAACTTCAATCAGTAATCAAGACACTTATTACGCGATTAGAAAATCTTGCTAATTCAACAAATAAAATACCAGAAATACAAACAGTAAAAGAGGCGACAATACAAAAGGGTCTTTCATCACAGCACATTAATAAACTTATGAGAAGCAGAACACACAAAATACAAAATAACAACAGCCTTTACAACAACAACAAAAATTAACCAAGAAGTTTATGAGATACTTTGTAAAGATTGTGATCAAATATACATAGGACAAACAAACAGGCGAATTTCGGCAAGAATAGATGAACATAAAACTCTATAAAACAGAAAGAGACTACGTCATCATTGGCAAAACATCAATTACAAACTGGCCATAAAATAGATTTTAAAAACACCAAAATTCTTGAAAAAAACGGCCATTTAAACACAAGAATTATTCAGGAGACAATTGAGATCAAAATACGACCAAGGTCAATGAACCGAAGAGATGACTCACAGCGCCTGCCGATTACGTGGAAACCGGTTCTTCGAAAGGAAAATTACTGTACTCGTACTAACACAGACACCACGAATACATATACACTACACATACGCCCACAAACAACTACAAACAGGCCAATGACGCGCAGCCAAACGAGAAGGAACGCATATATAACATAGCCGGACAGCAGGCTGCGGTATTTTCTGAGCAGCCGAAGTTCGAGGGAGAAAAGGGGTTCTATTTGATGAGTGGTCAGGGAGGTTGGATTTGAGAGTGGAAAGGAGGAAGTGTCTCAAATGGACTGTCTCGATGGTTTTGTTTATCGTGGCTGAGGTTTTTTTTTGGTAGATGAGGTCGATGTATTTGATCTGTTTTTGGGGGGTGAGAGGGAAATTGTTGACTGTAAGGGGAATTGAGGGGGTGGGGGAGTTTATGGTGAAGATGAGGGTGATGGAAGATGGTGAATTGGGATTTGGAAGGGTTAATTGTTAGGTGCCTCGAGTGGGCCCAGACAGTAAAAAGATTGACGTCTTCCTGAAGTTGGGAGACGACTGAGTGGGGATCCTCGTGGGAAGACCAGAGGGCGGATTGAGGTAGGGCAGGAGGTAATGCTGCGGAATGTTTTCCAAAAAAGGGCAGGGGAGCGAGGGTCGAATTTGTCGATTGTGTCTGTACATTTTTGTTTACGGTGTTCGTTGATTAAAGCGTTAAGTCTGTTCCACTCAGTCCTGTCTTGTTGTAGGTTGTGTCGTTTTATTTGTCGGTCTAGGGATCTTTTCTGTCTGATTAAGAAAATAATGTGTGGGGGCAGAGGAGAGGAGTGAGCGGAGGTGCGGGATAGAAGTGTGTGTTTGTGAATGGCCTATTGTATGGATGAGGTAATGAAGTCCACGGCGATGTCTTTAGTCGATGATAGTGTTAAAAGGAATTTAATATATTTAAGGGTGGTAAAAGATTTTCCTTGGTGGGTAGAGGCGGGGAAGAGGAAGGTTGAAGAGAGAGCAAGGGGAGAGAAGGGGAAGGTGATCAGTGTTGATGGGATTGCCTAGCGAGCAGGAGCCGAATTGTTTAACAATGTCGTCAATGACCAAGATATTGTCAATGATCGAGTGTCCGGTGTTACTGATGAAAGTAGGTTTTCTAGTTCACGTCCTTGAGTGTTGATGATGTTGTCTCCAAGAGAGGAGGACCTGGCATTGAAGTCGCCGAGGATTATGGTGCGAGGCTGTGAAGAGAGTAAGTTGAGTAGAGCAGAGGGGGAGGGAATGAGGACAGAGGTTAGGTGGGTGCCTGGGTCATCGGTGTGGAATTTTTAAAAACAGAAACATTATTTTTAAGCTGTATACTGATACAATAATATGCAAAAGAGTATGTATGTAAGCAGTAGGTGCATTAATTCCTAAACGAGCTAGATTCATTTAGCGTCAAACGATTTTATTCCTGTTAATTCTTACAATGTACAAATTTTCTGCCTGTATAAACGTATATGCTTACTGCGCCCTATAAACACAGGCGCACACGTTCAACATCCATTCATTCATTGTCGTTTGTTGAAAATCAGATCAAATTAGAATATATAAATTAATATTATATGTAATATTTGTGTTTGTGATTTGGTGGAAATACAGCGACGACGACAGAAAACCGAACAATTAAAATAAGGTAAGCTAATTTTATACATCTATTTGATTTGATTTAACCCTCTAGTGAACGGGTGGCTTCGGTGTTACACCAGCGCCCGGGTTTGTTGAAAATCAGATCAAATTAGAATATATAAATTAATATTATATGTAATATTTGTGTTTGTGATTTGGTGGAAATACAGCGAAGACGACAGAAAACCGAACAACAAAAATAAGGTAAGCTAATTTTATACATCTATTTGATTTGATTTAACCCTCTAGTGAACGGGTGGCTTCGGTGTTACATTTATTATCGTTTTATTGTGTATAATTAGATTTGTAAAAAATACTAGTTTCAAAGTTATCTCTAATTTCTGTCGGTACAGTCCTTACAACAAGCTACAATATATTCTATACATAGCCAACATTTACAAAATTGTTAAATGTTTTCAACCTCATTGAAAACTTGTGAGTAGGAAACGCTTGGTATTGTTTAGGATAATTTTAATTAATTTCAATTTATTCTGAATTTATTCATTCGGATTTTTTGAATATTTAACATTTGCTTCAAAAGATGCCTGAAGAGAAAAAGAAAAAACTTTCTGGCCATCAAAACCTCTTTAAAATTATAGAATCCACATGAAAGTTGCATAACAAGTAATTATAGAAAATACTAAAATTAACAATTTACAAAATCCAAATAGTTTTCCAGAAAAATATATGGAAAGTATTATGGTCACACTACCATTTTTTACCTTTGAATCGCCATTTACACGAAAATTTTATAATGGCATATTTTTATTTCGACAGTGAAAGGATCTCTCAAAATGAATTTAAAAAATGGTGATGTGGCCATCATAGTACTTTCCCTATAGTTTTCTCGAAAACTAAGAGATTCACGCAAAACGATTATTCTCAATAATTTATTCATTTTTCAATTCTTTGTTATCTAAATTTCATGTAACTCCAACAGTTAATTAATAATTGGAAAAATGTCAAAATTTTCAATTTTTTTTTCTCGAAACTTAAGAATTTTATGAAAAATATTTTTCATATTAAAAAAAATATCGGAAAAAAAACAACCTCGAGTAATCATGCACTTCTGGTTTATGAATGTTTACTAAAAAAGTAAACAATACTTTCCCTATTTGAAATAATGGGGGGTTGACATTTACCTTTCCAGGTGGAAGGCCCGCACGAGTATGAATTGATTTTAAATCGATTTATGGCCCGTGGAATTAGCATTTTCGTGACGCGTTTAAAAAACGATAAATTACATATTAATTTACCGATGCAGTATTGTTGGAATTAAAAATATAAATGAGAAAAATTTATTTCTCCGAGCATTACTGCACCGTCATCTCACAAAAAAAATATATGAGAATTAACAGCTAATAGTTAAAACAACTACACCTCACACCAAAGCAGCAATTTTAATGAAAATATATCAGCAAAGTATTGATGGAATTAGAAATGTTAATGAGAACAATGAATTTCTCGGAGAATTACTGCACCGCTATTTTACAACAATTATGATCTAACAGCTAATAGTTAAAACAACTACTCCTTGTGCTAAAGCACGACCACAATATATCAGCTTAGATTTGTAATGAAGACGTCTCGCAGTCGTTAAATGAGCATTCGATATCAATACGAAGAAGGTATGTAACCCCTTGGCTTGTTTAGCTTGCTGGCTTGTCCTGTCGCCAACAGGACAGGAAAATATATGACCGGCCTTGGCCATTGTTGCTATTCAAATGTCACCGAGGAGAACGCGAGACAAAATAAAGAGCCTATAAAATCGATATGATAAAAATACTATTTATTGCCTCGACTCGTGTGCCACAATAAAACGAAATATTGCAATATTGTTAGTGAAAGAAAAAGAGAGATGGGCAAAGAAAACGAGATTCCCGGTCCTGCGGGCTGGGGCATTCAGCCTTGGTACTGGCTAAGAAGTCCATTGTTCCTAACTGCATGCAAAACAACTAAAAGTTTTAAATGTAATGCCTTCAGCTATTTGTTTACAGAAACAAAATAAGTATAATATAACATGACTAATTTTGTGAATTAATTATCTTTTATATAATATATTAAGCTGTTTCGTTATAACTCCTTTTAACTTGTATTTATAAACCTTATATTTAAATAACTGTTATACATAACAGTATACCACTAACTAAAATAAAAAAGTAGCCATGTTTGAACTACCAGCTTAAAAAAGGTTATTAAAAATGTTTCAATATATTTTTACTATTTTTTCAGGTTTGCCTACTTCACGTAAGAGAGTTTATGATGGTCGTGCCAGTTGCATTATTTCCATATTTTGACGATAATTGGCCCCTTTATGGGAGCAAATCTATCCTAATTGGGACCTTATGACCCTAGAGCTTATGCCGGAAAAATAAACGCTATACGTCCGTTCCGTGATCTTTATGCACAAGCAACGTTTTTGCATGACCCTAATACGTCACTTTGTCACTGACTTGGTCACGAAATCGCTTATCCTAGATCACAAATTTATTGGATCATGTAAAAGGTGCAATTTATTTACACATTACATTAAAGTTATACAAGTTAATAAATTATTTAAATTACAAATGAAACTTCTAAATAAAACTATATATTAAGAAAATAGTACAAAGTGATGTCCAATATTTCTAAAATATGTATGGATATATATTATGAATTTTAAGTTACATTTTGAAGCAATACTTAAATTAATTAATATCGGATTTTTGAACGTAAGATTTTGCACAACTAACATTATAACTTAATTATATTAAAATATCTTTACAATTAAAGGTTTTTTGAATAAAAGTTTTAGATGGCATTGATTCTTGAATTTTTTAAAGAGATAATTATTTTAGATTAATGAGAATGTTAGTTGAGTTGATTTGTTTAGGGATCTAGGATTCGTATATTATTGGGATGATAATAAGTTATATTTATTTTATTTTATGCTAATAAGTTTATCATAGTTGTTTAAAAAATTAAAAACTAATATACCCTTTAACATAGAGGGATTATCAAACAAAAAATCGGTGGTAATAGATCAGAAACTAATAAAAGACTTACGAAATCACACTCCCATTACCATCCATAATTAAATCATAAACGTAGATACAACCAAGGTTAATTCACCTTCTAACATACATATATAGACAAGCGCTACTAAAAAAAACATTTCATCATGAAAACACTTTTTTACTTTGTATATCACTTTTTATTTAACGTTGACTATCGTTTCGGTAACTTAACGCGCCATTATCAAAACTAAATATAATTTCAACTACAAATTACATGTATATACAGGGTGACTGACGAAAAACCTTTGGTGCTGTATTTCGCTTATTTTGTATCCGAACTGTCCTACTGTAAAACTGTCAATAACCATTTTAGAAACATCTTTTATCCCATACAATAAATTTAGAATAAAAGACTCTTTTGAGTTTGCCGGGAAACTCGAGGGACATGGCATTAAATTCTATACATATAACCTTAAATTGATCAATAATTGTCTTACTAAATTCAAATATCCAACACTTATAGAAAATGCAAGTGGTGTTGTGTATTTATTGACCTGCAATAACAATCGAAGCACACATTAGGCTTCATAAATGCGCAAACCTAAAGCAAGTGCCTTAAGCAGACATGCAAATAACACTGGCCGTCATGTTAATTTCAATTATCCTACTATTTTTGAATATGACAACAACCATTTCCAAAAATGTTTTCTGAAAATGTGCCAAGTAAATAATAGAATATAAACAACCTTATCTCTCACGCGTTCTATTAATAGTTATTTAAGGTACAAGTGTAAAAAGTGATGCTTTATTGCACGAACTGGCGTTTAAAAACACGAGCGAGGAACGAGCGAGTTTTTTTAAAGCCAGGAGTACAATAAAGAAACTTTTTACACGTGTGCCTTACAAAATTTTATCTTCGATCGTAAAGGATTTCAAAGAATATATTCTTATGAGTAATATTTTAATGTCATTTCAATAATTCAATTAATGAAAACATATTTTACCCGCAGTGCACTAATGAAAGCGTTACTTAGCAACCAGTAAACAAGTTGCACAAATGTCGGCCGCCATTATTATTTATAGAAAAAATGTAGGCTTTATTGTAATCGCTTCGACGTGCATTAAATAAAATCTTCGGAGTTCTTAAATCTGCCATTTCGTTTGTATTATATATTTTATTTATAGTTTATTAGTTATTTGTATCAATTAATAAAAAATTAAGTTTTTCGTCGAAAATTTGTGCTATTCATTCATCTGTCAAATTTGACATTTCTGTGCAATAAAAACAGTTTGACATTACCGTGCAATAAAAACGTAAAAAAGCACTAGTGCTTTAAAAAGCCACTTTTACAATGAAAATTGATGCAAAAAGCGTCTACTTTCTGTACGATCGTAGATAAATAATGATTAATTTTAGGTTTTTGTGTTTGATGCTCCGTCGAAATTATGTTATAGAAAGTTAGAAAAGTTTTTCGTTTCATTGATTCATTTTGCATTGACACTAGTATAAACTTTGCAGGATATAAAATATATTCTGATGTTCGATATCGATCAACCAAACGTCATTCCACCGGTGGAACCAATTTTAGGTATCCACCTAGGATACACTGAGGTGGTATGGAATTGCCAGCCTAAATCTCATAATAAAATTCCTTCAAAAATGTTCCGTAATTAAGATACTGTTAACCATTCCCAACTAAAATATTCCCCGTGATAGTAGAACAAGGCCATTAATTAAACGAGGGAAAGCCAACCTTCATAAAATCAATAATATGATGAATAAATACCTGCACTGTACTATTGAACTCCAATTCTCACACACACACACACACACTATTTTTTAACTCGGTAAAAAACACACATCCATATTTACAAGAAGTATATATCTTCCAAACTTCATCCTAAGATTTATTAAATTCAGAAGACAAGTGTACCGAGACTTATGTTTGTCGGATTATTGGGAATAAAATAGAAATTATGATGCTGGTGAAATGCAGGCAATTTCGACTGGTGTTCCTAATTAATGTTCCGATCACCTTGCTATTCGTTTTCAAATAAAAATCCCTCTAGATCCTCCTTAACAAATCCTAAAAATGCTAAGTTCTTCCATTATACAAAACACACCCCGAATATAAAAATATTTTTATAAATATCCCCTCCCAAAAGACCACTCCGACTTACAACTGACGAACACAACTGAACTTAGGCAAACATTTAATTACTTTAGCAAAGACATTAAACGACTTATAAAAGAGTTCAATGTGGAGGTCTGGATAAATACATATAGCAAAATTAACGATTCAAAGGGAAACATTTTTGGTCTGAGATTACTAACTCAGCAGATACAAAAAGACAGACTATTTACAGAACATCTTCGACCCATTAACTAACCAGACCATTACAGACTCGGACGTACTTGCACAAAAATTTGCCTACAAATTTAATAAGACTTATAAAACGGCACAAGACCCACACTTTGACCGTACTTATTTTCAAAATGACTGGTACGTCAAATATTTTGATGGAAAATTTTCAGAACCGACGGACGTTTTTACACATGATGAATACTTTGATGTTTTAAAGAAATGGAAAAATACAGCGACTGGACTTGATCATATACACATACATATCCTCAAATCTTTTCCATTCCATATATATAACCACATCCTGTATAATATTAACTTCCTCTACAAAAAACAACGCCGCCAGCCCTCTACTTTACTAACCAGCTATCGTCCCATTACGCTCCTTCCTGTTATTGGAAAATTGTATGAATCCATTCTTAAAAACAAAATCCTTTCTATAATTTCTAATCACATTCTCAAATACCAAGTTGGTTTTCTTCCCCCGTCTTCAATATTCAGACTGCACACCTGCTGCCCAGGTAAAGCTTCTGCAGCTCTATTTATGGATGTGCAAAAAGCTTTTGATTCTGTCTGCCATCAAGGCTTATTGTACAAGTGTCATCTCCTATATATTCCCCATCACATCATTTTTATAATTAAGCAATTTTTCTCTAATTTCTCCTCTTTTACTTCTAATATACAACATTTTCAAATATCTCCTGCAATTTGCAGATGATACTGCCCTAATTACACAAGCTTCAAAAGCCCTTTAATTTCTTCAAGAGCTTATTGACTCCCTTCAACATTGGTTTGCAAAATGGCGTATTAAAATTAATCCCCACAAATCACTGCTCCTATTTCGTTACAATAGCATCAATTTCCCTTATAATATCTCAGTTTCATCAGGTTCCGTTATGTACTTAGGCATAACCATAGATAAAAATATCAATTAAAAAATACTCAATATAACTATCAGGGCAACACATTCTAGATGTCTATATACGTATAAACATAATGATATTACAACTAAAACAACAGTAAAAATATATAAAATGATGATATATATATATATATATATATATATATATATATATATATACGTTGTCCCCTGAAATTTTGAATATGAGTAATGTAATGTGTATTGTATCTCGATTATTATTATTGGTTGCCATGGTTGTTGCTGCAATATGCTTGTCAATTTGACTTACATAGCTTCAAAATGTTATCAGGAATTTTATGATCGTCTGGGATATTGTTTGGCTCAATAAAGAAATGTTTCCGAACATTGAATGAGATGAACATTCTAGTGACTTGTTATTCGTTACGTCAGAATTGTGTAAATATGTTTCATTTTAATTCCCAATTTTATTACAAATTAGAAATTGCTGATTATTTCCCATTGGTCAGTCCATTAAAATACGTCACGAGCGTGGTAACTAAGTAACGAGTAATGCATTTAAATGCCCGTATTCAAAATTTCAGGGGACAACGTGTATATATATATATATATATATATATATATATATATATATATATATATATACACGTTGTCCCCTGAAATTTTGAATATGAGTAATGTAATGTGTATTGTATCTCGATTATTATTATTGGTTGCCATGGTTGTTGCTGCGATATGCATGTCAATTTGACTTACATAGCTTCAAAATGTTAACAGGAATTTTATGATTGTCTGGGATATTGTTTAGCTCAATAAAGAAATGTTTTCGAACATTTGATAAGATGAACATTCTAGTGATTTGTTATTCGTTACGTCAGAATTGAGTAAATATGTTTCATTTTAATTCCCAATTTTATTACAAATTAGAAATTGCTGATTATTTCCCGTTGGTCAGTCCATTAAAATACGTCACGAGCGTGGTAACTAAGTAACGAGTAATACATTTAAATGCCCGTATTCAAAATTTCAGAGGACAACGTGTATATATATATAAGTTAATTTGTATGTACACCAACTTGTGTTTTTAAAAAGCAAATTATTTTATTATTTTAAAATCTAGACTGACTAAGAATAAAATAACAAGTCTTTCTATGAAACATAATATCTAAGATAAACCTACGCTAAATGTTACAATTACGCTAATGCAGCATGCACATGCATTAGCGGCCACTTAATTATAATAAAACAATTATTAATTATTAAATGTAAATCTATGCTGTATAACTCTTCCACCCTTAGAGTCGAGCATCTCCTGGGAGGCGGAGACCTTGAAGGTGTAGTTCTTGTGGGGTACCACTTGTATCACGGAATTTATGATTTTTCAACCACTTCACTGCAATATAACTAATACCGATTAATACACACACATAAAGTACAAGAGTCCAAAAACTTGGCGTGAAGATTTGGGTTGTCTCTTGTATTGGGGGAATTTCGTGGATTGTGAATATTCAGCTTCCGATGGTTAATGTCGAATTCAGTAAAATTTGTAGATTCCAATTTTAGATGTAAATCGTAAAGTGAGAGAATTTAGAATATCTTCCATTATGTTTAGAATTGTATTGTAAAGAATGACCAGTTGAATAAATATTTCTTTAGCAAATAAAATATTTTGGTCATCAATATCATCCCTCAGGATTACGCTTAGTTTCAAAATTTTTGATTTTAACATGTTTTCATGGTGTGCAATATTTTGTACAATTCTATTAAATTTCTCGATAATTTGTTTGTTCATGCTTTATTTCATCTGTAATTGTTTTTGAGGAGCGTTTTGATTTTTTTCTAAATGGTTTAGGATATTATTAATTCTTTCGCCATCATTAGCATCTAAGTTTCCAGAAATAGTTTTAATGACTGTCCCAAGTCCATCAATTAATCCTCGTTTACTTCTATTTTTATTAAGTGCATATAATTGAATGTTATTAATTTTTTCTTTGATTGTTTTTCGAGTATAGTTTAATAATTTGTTATAATTGGCGAACATTGCGCTAAAATTTGAAACACATTAATCTTACAAGTGAATCTTGTCCACAGCATTATAATGTTTCGGGCTAATCGTTCCCGTTTTGAATTTAGGGTCAACTGATTTTAATCTTTCCTTCTTGTATTTATTTTTAGTCTTTGACTGTTTTTGTTTATTTTTGACAAATATAATTTCTGGAATATTGGGAAATTCTTTTCGGTTTTTATTATGTTTTCCATAACTTTTTCTTTGCTTATTTGCATGTTTTCATTAATTTTTTGGTAAAGCAATTTTACTTTATCCCGGTGATTATAATATAATACATTCTGAGCAGAAAAAGGAAGAAAACTGGATACACTGGAAACGATGGAAATCAATAAAAGAAAAAGAACGGGAAATTTATTAAATGATCAAACGGACCTGTCCAACTCACCATTATTGAACTTGGTCTAACACCGTTCCGACCTCACCACCGCACACTTAGTATAAATAGTTTTAAATGTAGAATTTTTGTATCATTTCTGAAGAAGACACAGTGTGTCGAAACAATTGTCGCGAACGGCAAAATAAATATTTGAAAGTGTTATCGTATTTCATTTGCGAAAATTTACCAAAGTGATTAGGGTGATTAGTCCTAATAGCGTATTTATTATTTTGGCAATTATGTCGTTAGTTGTTATGTTGATAATTTTGACGAGGATGGTTTGGACTTCGTCCTCAATGCTTGGAGGGTCCTCCTTGAGTAGCGGATGTCCACGCGGATATTTTGGTTGAGCCCGATGAATTCGTTAAAACGAAACCAAGTAAAATTCGTAATATTGCCCGGGCCAATCCTACCGACTGCGCCAGTTAATTTTTATATACACCAACTTGTGTTTCAAAAAAAGAAATTATCTTATTGCAGCTTATAACGTCTGTACAGTACAAGGATAAAATTTAGACTGACTAAGAATGAAATAACAAGTCTTTCTATGAAACATAATATCTAAGATAAACCTATGCTATATGTACAATTACTGAAAATGATGGTAGCGACCGTTACTATGTGGTAGTTCATTTAAAAAAGGTTAAATGAAAATAATTTTTAAGTTTTTATACCACTATTTATTGTATAATATACACAAACAAAGTTTACAATATATTATCTATTTTGACACAACTACTATTACTTGATAATGACCTGCAAAGGTCGAAACTTTAGTTGTGTCAAAATTGATAATATATTGTAAACTTTGTTTTTATGTATATATATATGTACATTGTCAATGTTCGGCTTTAATCTTCGAATTTGCAAGTTTTGATGGTTCGATTTGCAAGGTTTCGACCAAGTCTTCTTCAGGCGGTGTTCGATGGGGAACTGCGATCGTGCTAAGTGGCTATTTACCCCTGCGGTGTTGGCGGTTGACGTTTGGCGGCGCGTGTGCGGCTTCTTGTAATAGGGCCGGTCGGATTAACCGGGATTACGTTGGTGGTACCTGTGGGGATTGAAATCTGTGGAGCGGGTGAAGAGATATGCATTTTGCATAAAATGGATTTCCAAGTGGGGGATAGTCGTTGGGCGTCGTCGCGTTTATTGAGATTATCGGTGTGTTTTTCTATTTAAATTGCCTCGCGGATAATCCTCTTCGTGAAATGGTCTAATGCTGCGATGGAAGTCGTGTGGTCGAAATTTATCTTGTGTCCGGTGGATTTGGAATGTTCGGCTAGAGATGAGGATGGTAGATCTTTTTCAACGGCTCTGATATGTTCGTCTCGCCGTACATTCATATGTCTGTTGGTTTGTCCGATGTAAACTTTATTACAATCGGCACAGGGAATTTTGTATACTCCTTGATTTTCAAGGGGAATGATGTCTTTTGGGGAATTAAGGTAAAAATTGTTTTGATATTATGTCTTTTTAATATTTTAGAGATTGATTTTATCTGTCGTACCTCGTATGTACGGAAGAAATATTATATTTTGTAATTCTTTAGACTCGTCGGTGTCTTTGGGGCTCGGTTTTTGTTTTAGTAAGAGAGTTACAGTACCTGGGGAGAAACCGTTTTGGACAAGAGCTGTCTCGAGGGTGGCTAGTTCATTGTTTAGATTGGACTTGTCTGTTAGTCGGAGAGAGCGAGTTAGGAGAGTTTTTGCAACTGAACGGAGTTGGACAGGATGATGGTGAGAGGCGGCATTTAGATATCTGTTTTTATGAGTTTCTTTTCTATATACGGTGTGGCCGAGAGTTCCGTCGGAATTTTTAGTGATAAGTATGTCGAGGAAAGGCAATTGGTTGTTTTGTTCTAGTTCCATTGTGAATTTAATTTTGGGATGAATATTGTTTAAGTGCTCGAAAAAATTATTGAGCTTGTCTTTATCATGGGGCCAAATGACAAAGGTGTCATCAACATACCGTAGCCATAAGGATGGAGTATAAAGGGCAGAATCTAGTGCAATGTTATATATATATATATATATATATATATATATATATATATATATATAGGGTTAAAGGGTGAAAAAGTCCAATGTGCTGTGAGAGAGTGTAGGGAGCAAAGAATAAACGATGGTAATTGTGCTCTAGTCCACTATATTGTTATAACGGGTGTCCACCAATTATTGCAGTCCCGGGTGGCGTTGGAATCAAATACGTAGGTCGATTCTTACATGTGCCAAATAAATTGAACTGATATTTTAATTGTCAAACTTACATCTGTTCTTGAGTAAACATATTCTAATTATTTATTAATGTTAACAACACTTTAAATTCACATTTAAATTATGTTTGACAATTAAAATGTCAGTTCAATTTATTTGGCACATGCAAGAATCGACGTACGAATTTGATTCCAACGCCTCCCGGGACTGCAATAATTGTTGGACACCCGTTATATACAAGCTAACGTTTCGCATACAACATGTATGCATCCTCAGAGCCTAAAAATAACAGTTGTAAGGTAAGGTCTGATTAAATAATTCAAATTTAAAAAGTTCATATTAAAAACAATTTAACAATAAAGTTATATTTAAAAATATTGACAGTTATAACTAAAGACTAAAAAAAATAAGACTTACACGTAAACAATTATAAGTGTGTCTCACACTTTAGAAGACCACGAGGCCGCAGCAAGATTTTTGTGGTTAAGTTAGTAGCCATTGTGATTCCTTATCGGTAAATTGAAGAACGTCTTGGAAAACTCAACAAATAGAATTTTGAGGTAAATTAAGCCGAAACATTGTAAGTATTAAAAGTTAAAATTTGAACTGAATTGATAAAATTAACATGATGTAATAGGATTAAAGAACAATTACTGAAGGCAGACAAACACAAAATGGTCAGTCTTCCGATAGTTAACTGTGAAGATAGCGATGGCATGTTCGACACATCAAAATGCCAAGGTAACGAACGCACGAAAGTACGATTCACGCAGGAAAAACCTAAACCCGGGTCCGAGAAGTTGAAGAGGGTAACCGACATATCAAACCCCTGAGTAAGAACCCCAAGGGAGATAAGCCTAACATTGGGAGTGGAATAACCACCCCAATTTCAAGCAAACCCCAAGCAGAAGTTAATCATCGGAAAGAGACAAGCCAAGGGTAGAACCAGCAATGCAGTTCCCCAGTACATCACTGAGGTGGTTAGACCTCAGCAACCGAGCAGGGAACGTATGGTGAGATACCGAGGACAAGACCCGCTAGACGATGTGAGAGATGATTGTATCAGAAAATACCACCTTCAGTAAGTAGAAATGAAAGGGTTAGGTAGAATGAAAAACTGAAAATAAGGCAAGAGAGAGGTACACAGAAAATATAAAATGATTAAGAGATAAGAAAAGTTAATAGAAAGACAGAAAGAAAGAGTTGCATAAGGGTTGTAAAGGTAGCCCACGGGAGGAAAAGAACAGGAGAAAAAAAATTAATATTACGTAATAAGTATGACAAAATTTTTAGGAAAATCAAGTGAAAATGAGAGTTATTGAAATAAAAGTAAATTGCTATAGATGTTGCTAAGGCCACCAATGTCCTTTTTAAAATTCATATTGTGTTTTTGTGCTTGTATATGGCACATCTCAAGAAAACTTCTCTTAAAAGTGTTACGTTCAGAGCACACAATTTTTGTGTTATCGTAATCTGGAGAATGGTCAGTGTCATTGCAGTATACACTAAGACCAGTAGAACGAGGTTTGCGTTTTATGTCACTTTTATGTTGTGTAAGTCGTTTATTGAGTTTTTGAGATGTCTGTCCAATATATACTATTGTTTGCAATTAATTGAATAAACAACATCATGTTTCTGAAGGATGGGAGTAGGGTCCTTTTAAGCGGGAGAAACAAAGAGAGTTAAGGGAACGATAATTAGTATAAGCTACCAATACATTAGGATAAACAGAACGAAAGATACTAGTTAAATATTGAGAAAGACCATCAACAAAGGGCAAAGTAAGATAGGTGATATTTACCGGCACTGCCACATCACTACGTGCAACCAGAGCCTCGCGAGACAAGTCTATCCGATCTGGAGAACGATATATCAGTCTCTTCAACAACTCAGGTGGATATAGGTTATTCCGCAAGATATCCAACAATCTAGCTAAGTTCACAGATGGTAATGATGGATGTACGATACGCAAAATTCTATTTTTTAGAGCTAACACTGAGTTGAACTTGTGTTTCTTCGGGTGGTAAGAGTCAAAAGGAATGTACCCTCCAGAGCTGGTGGTATATATATATATATATATATATATATATATATATATATATATATATATATATATTAATAAAAGATGTACCTGAAGCAGGATTTGAACTTGCGGCCTCTCGATTGTTAATCGAGCATGCTACCATCTGCGCCATTCAGGGACAGTGATAGGAACCGCGGTTCTCATCCACCACATGATGATTCTTTTATTAATACATAAAATTTATTAAAATGCCAATTGCATTGATTTATTATATATATATATACCGTGTGTCCCGTTTGAAGACGCATCATAGGGAATTCCCATGTAAAATTTTCAATTGCAGTTTGTATCTCTATTATTGAACGAAAATTATCAAAAAAAAATTAGAATGATTCCTTTATCTATTAAGATTATTTTGGAGGTTTTATTTTTGTTTCATCTTTAGTTTTAAGCGAAATATAGCTTAAGAAGTGTGAAGAAATTTTCGATAAAAAAATCCTCAAAATAGTAGTTTGCTATGAAATGTCAGTGTTTGTCATCTAAATTGATTAAGCCACAAACACATAATTCAATTCAAAATAAGTGCTTACACCACAAAAGAAAAAGTTAAGATCATTAAATTGAGTTTTGGGAGACATTTGCGACTTATTTAGTATAAATTTTGAAACCTGTCCAGGATAATGGTTGTATAAACGACGAACATATTGTTAGGAATAAAGGGAGGGAATCTGAAGAAACTGTAACAAATGTGTTGCAGGGATAACAGTACATCTAACAAAAAGTGTAAGCTTATATTTACCGACCCCATAAGAGACAAATCATAAAGAACTGAGCAGTGGATCCTGATTCAAGATCTAAATTTTGTTAAATTATTGTGGAAAAGTGTAACGAGAATAGAGAGATTTCCAAATAGTGTGTGTTTTACAGATGAATGTACTTTCTATTGGTGTCTATAATAACGAACGCAATAATCGTCAATGGTTTCAAAACATTCTTTATATTGTAACATCAAGAAGTGAATATCCACAAAAACTTAATGTATGTTTTATTTTTAATGAAAGCAAATTAAAGTATTTAACGGTTTCACTTTATGTTTATTCTTTACAAAAGCATTCTTTCTAAATTTGGAATTGTATAATAATTATAATTTAACTGGATGCGGTTTTGAAATTTTGTAGAAAATAAATGAGAAATACTAAAAAGAGTTTTATTCTGTTCGGGAAATTGTACCTTTGAGTTAACTCGTTTCAACAAGAATAATGAATTTGTGCCTTTGAACTCGCCATCTGTAATTTTAGATGTTATACACTGACTTTTCAAAGCACTGAACTTTTCCTTCTGTGTTGTAAGCACACATTTAAAATTTAATTATTTATTTGTGGGTTATAGAATTGTGGGGTTATACAAGCACTGACTTTTCACAGCAACTACTATTATGAGGATCTTATTATCAAATATTTGCTTACACATTTTAAGGTATATTTTGACTAAAAGTAAATATGAAACAAAATAAAACCTCCAAAATAATCTTAATAGATAAAGGAATAATTCTAATTTTATTTTGATAATTTTCGTTCAATAATAGAGATACAAACTGCAATTGAAAATTTTACATGGGAATTCCCGTCTTCAAACGGGACACACGGTATACACACGTTGTCGCCAGAAATTTTGAATATGAGTAATGTGTTTGTATTGCATCTTGATTATTATTATTGGTTGCCATGGTGGTTGCTGCAAATGAATGTCAATTTGACTTATCTAGCTTCAAAATGGGAATTTTATGATCGTTTGAGATATCGCTTGGCTCAACAAAGAGATGTTTTCGAACATTTAATAAGATGAACATTGTAGTTATTTGTTATTTGTTACGTCAGAATTGTGATTGTAAGAATAGTATATTAAAATATCATGTAAATATGTTTCATTTTGATTCCTTATTTTATTACAAGCGTGGTAGCTAAGCAACATGTAATGCATTCAATTGCCCGTATTCAAAATTTCTGGGGACAACTTGTATATACATCTTTATTGACAAATATGTACAACATTTAAATAATAAATAAATAATAAATAAGGTGTTATTATGCTAATCTGTCAGAAGGCTATCGACCAGAGGTCTTTCTGCTTTGTTTTGTTCAGTCATATGGTGTCAGTCTTTAATGAGTAGATGCATGAAATGATGAAATGAAATCAAAAATGGTAGAATGTGGGATATTAATTTAGGGATTATATTTGGATTTCTAGGAAGACAATATAGGGATAATATGTGGAAGTTGAAAGGATTTTTGGAGAATTTTTCTGTTAGGAATCGAAGGCGTATTTGAATGGGGATAACTAGGGTTGTATCATAATGAGTGTGTTCGAAGAATTATGTAAAGGATTAGAGGATGCCGGAGTTTTGTTAGGGCCCGGAAGGATGCTCGCTCGCTAACTACAATATTACGGGAGGTTGGATTGCTGGGATTGGCATAGAGGGCACAACCATAGTCCAGTAATGGGCGGCAAATCATCTTTCTCATAGGAGCTGTAATTTCGACAATTTTAACTTGTCATTATCAAACTAAAACTAAATAAAGTGAGTGTTATACAAACAAAGTTAAAAAGTTTTTTTATTTGTAAAGAATCATTTATAACAAAGTAGAAGCCTCCATCGTTAACATTATTTTTAGTTTAAAGATTTAATTTTTAATAAATGGAAGATTGTGTTATGCTGGACATACGTATATATATATATATATATATATATATATATATATATATATATATATATATATATACAGCGATAAAAGAATTCTTTCAAAAATATAAGATGCAAAGATTTCTATTAAACAATCTTATATAAATGAAGTAATTAGTACGAGAAATATTATAAGTGTGCTCTATAATTTCTAATATAATTTGTTTTCGATTATGATATTTACAATGTATTAAATATTAAAAAGGTACTCGTAATAATTTTAATAATAATTTATATTAATATAGTTATTAAACTGTATCCATTTTTTCCCTAAATTTTCGTTTAATTCTTAACATTTTTTTGTACATAATGAAAAATATATATTTTTTGGCATTAATACATTAAAATTAAAATTGGAGATAATGTGTCTTCATAAACCACTTTATCATGCATTTAAAACAAAATAAAATTGCGCTGTTTTAGGGGTAATATCAATAAGTTTTAAAGTGTGCACCAGAATTGTCACGTTTCGCGATCGAAGTAAAAGTGAAGGAGAGACAGAAGCGTTACCAAAGCAGCAGCAACACCCAGTTCCAGTTTTAATTTCAATTGATTAAGGTTGACCACTTATCAACTAGCGCACAGAGAAAGGGGGAAAACCTTACCGATCTAATCGCCAGCATAAATCTATCGAATTGACTAGATAAACATTCGACCGGTTGCGCAATTTTGAAATTAAATATCAAATCGAAATGTTCACCCTTAAATAACGCACGATTGGTTCCATACAAAGTGATAGTTATGCGAAAGTACGTAATAGTTTTGATAGATTATCAAAAGCACT
>CAXAKX010000807.1:0-13367 GCA_963969525.1 Ontholestes murinus
TGCCTGCCTCTGCTTTTAGTGGTGCCAGGATTTGCATTCCGCATAGGACGCCGTCAACTGGAAGTAGGAAGTATTGGGTTATTTATATAATTATTTTCGGGCAACATAATTTTGATATTTTTTACATCAGCGCCCACTTGTTTGTACTTATTTTAATCAGATTCTTAAATTAAACTAGTTTTTAAATGAGTAAAGTTCGTATTACATACATTGAGAGTTTATCGGTGAGTTTTATGAGTTCGTGAAAATATTTATTTTAAATAAAACACTAGTTTGGCACTTTTTTCACTTGGTTTATTTTATAGCTAAATGTACATTTCGGTCACAAAGTGACCATTATCAATAGCAAACAGTTTGCTATTTGTGACCGAAATGTACCATTATCAATAGCAAACTGTTTGCTATTGATAATGGTCACTTTGTGACCGAAATGTACATTTAGCTATAAAATAAACCAAGTGAAAAAAGTGCCAAACTAGTGTTTTATTTAATTGAGAGTTTAATTTGTATAATTGTATATATTTAATATAAGTTTAGAAAAGTAGTAAGGATGAAGATTTAGTAATATTTTCTTAGAAGATTTGCAAAATGTACATAATTTTTGTGTTACGCCCAAGAGAGCTGTATTAATTTTTTTCCAGGTATTCGTTACGCCACAATATTACGCCTGTACAAATTTGATATACCATTTTACAACACCCGGCTGTTTAAAGACAGTCGGACTATTAGGGATAATTTTGGGAAAGTACGCGAAAAATAATTTCACGTTTAATTTGTATATGTTTTTTTATTCAAATCATTTAAGATATAATTAAAACCAAATAAGACCACCACAGAACATTACATACGACAAGTTTCTTTTTATATGTTTAATGCTTGAAGCCATCACTTTGTGATACATCTTGAATCAGGAATTTTAAATGAAAATACACTTCGTTGATATCACACACAGGATTTTATTACGTGACTATAGTTTCAACCTTTAAAAGGCCATTATCAAACGTACAATAAATTACAATCTTTACTTAGGCGGTATTTATACAAAAACAAGGCGGATTAAAAATGGGGGTACATGGTGATAAACGGTAATAACATTTACACAATCGCTTTGAAAATGGGTGAGTATATTAAATCGGTCTGGTCGTTAATTATGGGGTTTTCCGGATTACGTTTGTGTTTATGTATTTCTAAGGATTCAAGCAGGTCAAGTTTCGGACCTTTTTCTGAAAAATGTAGTATTTCCAAGGGATTAGTTTCTGGAACGTGATTATTTTCAATTAAGTGATTCGCAAAGGTGGAGTTTGTTTTATTATTATAAAAAGATCTCATATGCTCTTTTAGGCGAATGTCAAAATTTCGACCAGACTGACCAATATATATACCCTTACAAGATCCACATTTAAGTTTATATACACCAGATCGTTTCATTTTTGCGGTCTTCTGTTTTGCATTAAATAATATGTTATTGAGTTTTTTATGTGTTTTAAATGCAACTTGAATATCATGTTTTTCCAAAATTCTTTTTATTCTGTAACTCGGTTCTCAATTCATCATTGAATTGAATTCCGATCCAACTCCCAAAATTCAATCCGAATTAAAAGCCCTAATTAAAACATCATCCAGCATTTTTTCAGCATTTGATCATTTAAAACTTTTTCCAATGAATCCCAAACCCCCACAACTATATGGCTTAATTAAAATACATAAAGACGACTCACCCGCCAGACCAGTAGTTTCATATGTGTCCTCCCCTGCACACCAATTATCAATTAAACTTAATAACACATTTAAAATGCTAACTAAATTCTCAGACCCTAATTCTATTAACAACTCCATTTCATTAACAGATCATCTAAAAGACTTCTACATGCATAACAAATTTAAACTAGTATCTTTCGACGTGTCTAACATGTTTTCTAATATTCCGCTACCTGAGTGTCTAACATTAATCAATACCATTTTAGAGAAAAATAATATCAATGCCGTAGTAAAACATGAATTTGAAAGCATTATTCAATATACCACACAACAAAATTATTTTGCATATAATAACAAGATTTTCAAACAAACTGAAGGCCTAGCAATGGGTTCTCCACTTAGCCCATTGCTAGCTGAAATATTTACTGAGAATTTAACAAAAATTATATTAGAATCATCTTTAGGCAAAAAACATATTAAATTTTGGTATAGGTACGTCGATGATATTTTAGCATGTTTTGAAGGTACAGACAGACAAATCCAATCATTTTTAAATTACATTAATTCCCTTCATCCTAATATTACATTTACAGTAGAGACTGAATCCAATAATACTATTAATTTCCTAGACTTATCCATAACTAAACACAATAATAAATTAGAATTCAATATATATAGAAAACCCTCTTTCACAGACTCCCTTATTCCATCAAATTCATTACACCCGCTAAAATACAAACAAGCAGCATTCAATTCCATGATTCACCGTGCACTATCACTTCCCTTATCCGTCTCTTCGTTAGAACAAGAAATACACACCATCAAGCAGTTAGCAATAAATAACGGTTATAGAACAAAAACGATAGACAATATTTTAGACAATAAACAAAAATCAAAATTAAAATCAATGCTTTATCACGGGGTATCTGCTAGAGAGAAAAAACCGTTTGTCACATTAACTTTCTTTGGAAAACCGAGTTACAGAATAAAAAGAATTTTGGAAAAACATGATATTCAAGTTGCATTTAAAACACATAAAAAACTCAATAACATCTTATTTAATGCAAAACAGAAGACCGCAAAAATGAAACGATCTGGTGTATATAAACTTAAATGTGGATCTTGTAAGGGTATATATATATTGGTCAGTCTGGTCGAAATTTTGACATTCGCCTAAAAGAGCATATGAGATCTTTTTATAATAATAAAACAAACTCCACCTTTGCGAATCACTTAATTGAAAATAATCACGTTCCAGAAACTAATCCCTTGGAAATACTACATTTTTCAGAAAAAGGTCCGAAACTTGACCTGCTTGAATCCTTAGAAATACATAAACACAAACGTAATCCGGAAAACCCCATAATTAACGACCAGACCGATTTAATATATTCACCCATTTTCAAAGCGATTGTGTAAATCTTATTACCGTTTATCACCATGTACCCCCATTTTTAATCCGCCTTGTTTTTGTATAAATACCGCCTAAGTAAAGTTTGTAATTTATTGTACGTTTGATAATGGCCTTTTAAAGGTTGAAACTATAGTCACGTAATAAAATCCTGTGTGTGATATCAACGAAGTGTATTTTCATTTAAAATTCCTGATTCAAGTTTCTTTTTACTAGTTGACATTACTGTATACTGTATTAAAAATATTTTGTTAAACCACAAAATCTTCGAGTAGCTATAAAAAAGAAAATCGTCGATAACTACTAAAAATTGTATAAATGCTATCGCTTGTACGGTGGTTATAATTGCATTATTTAATTTGTAAATAGTTATTTATTTTTGTAATTAAATTTAATTTCGATTACGCAGTTATAGCTCCGCACTGTTTCCCGGCGTTAGGCATTTTAAAGAGCGCATGCTCTTCTCCAATATGAGAACCCCACATGCTTCGCTTTGTAATAAAACTGTTTAAGGAGCCCTGAAACAGTTAATGTTTTTTTTAAATTTTTTAATAAGTGGTTTGTTAGATTTTGAAGAGTGTTTCTTTTATTTTAAACAAGTGGTTTCTTTGATTTTGAAGAGTTTTTTTTCCTGAATTTTTTGCTTGTGTTTGAGAAGCCCTGAAACCGTTAGTGTTTTTTTTTTATTTTGAGCAAGAGGTTTGTTAGATTTTGAAGAGTGGTTTTTATTTATTTTGTTAGTGTTTTTTTTAAATTTGAACAAGTGGTTTGTTAGATTTTGAAGAGTGTTTTTTTTTATTTTGAACAAGTGGTTTCTTTGATTTTGAAGTGTTTTTTCCTGAATTTTTTTGTTAGTGTTTTTTTTTTAATTTTTTGAGTAATTTCATAAACTTTGAATAGTGGTTTTTAATTTTTTTTAAAGATTGGTTTACATTTAATTAGTGGTGATTACTTTTGTCGTCGCTAAATTTCAACTTAATTAATTAATTTATTTTTTAAACGTAGAATTAGTTGTTTGATTTTTGTGAGTTACGTGAAGATAATTTTGATTAAATTAATAAGCACTAAAAACTTTTCTTCACAATTTTATTTAAATTCACAGATATATTTTAAATAAATAAATAAATATCTTTATTGACGGAAAACTCCATTAGTATAAAGTAAGTATAATAAATGAAAAGTAAAATACGAATAGATACAATAATAAAATAATAAAAATAATGAAATGAAATTAAATTATTACATATTTGTCGTAACATTAATATTAACATGTTTTATATGACGAAACAATTCTTGCCGAGACATAGAAAATAAATCAAAGTTCGAATTAAGTGAAAAATAATTAGCATACCGCATAAATTGACTATTACAATTATTGATACCATAATTTTGGCATGGAACGGTATTCGAAACAACGGTCTGTAACGTGTTAATCTATTATCAGTGCCAATATAGAAGTCGTTTTGAAAAAGAATATCACTGCAAACTCTTCTGTTACTTAAAGTGTCTAGACCAAAACTAGTTCTTAGCGTATCAAGGTTTGTGTTTTCATTACCGACTTTGTAAGAAAGAGATTTAAAAAGTTATTTTGAATATTTTCAATATCTTCTTGATAACATTTCTAACTAGGTGACCAAACACTTGAAGCATACTCCAGTTGAGAGCGCACAAATGCAATATAAATGGTTTTGAGTGATGCGGGATTTAAATTACGTGAAATTCGTTTAATATAACCCAACATTCTAGCTGCTGAATTGCATATATTACTAATATGACTAGTAAATGCTAGGTTTGCATCAAAGAGAATGCCAAGATCTTTAATTTGTGTAACTTTAGATAAAGCAATTTCATCGATTTTATAAATGAAATCATGGTTCGATCTTTTACGGGAGAAAGTCATTGATTTGCATTTATCTGCGTTAAAAAGCAACTGATTTCGGCAACACAAACCGTAAACAGACGTCAGATCATCCTGCGGCAGTGCACAATAGTTGGACGATTTAATTTCTTTGAACAGTTTCAGATCATCAGCAAAAAGTAGAACGTTGGAGTATGTTATTACTGATGCGATGTCATTAATAAATAAAAGAAACAACAAGGGTCAATCCATTTACAAACCGATTCATGGAATCCTAATGATTTTAATTTCGATAATAATATGACATGATTAACTTTGTCGAATGCCTTCGAAAAATCTGTGTAAATAGCATCGACTACATTTTTATTTTCTAGGGCATTAGATATTAATGATTCACAAATCAATAAATTGGTTGATGTTGACCTGCCGTTTCTGAAACCATATTGCTCGTTTATTAAAACATTTTTACTCATCCAATACAGTTGTTCCGATAATAATTTATCAAATAGCTTAGGTATGGTTGATTGAATTGAGACACTGCGATAATTTGCAATATCGTCTTTCTTGCCTGATTTAAGGGGTAAGGCCAGGCTAGAATTTGGAAAAAAATGATTTTTGCTTAAAGTATAGTTTAGAGTCTTAATTGACAGGTGAAAATTGTCAAAAAAAGAAGAGTAAAATCAATCTTCTAAAAATTATCACGGATTTATTGTCTCGGATGATGGATCATGGAAAAAATGCGGTTATTCGTCATTCTTCGGCTTGGTAACGCTTATCGGTTGGTTTCAATTCCGTTGCGTGGTTGATGGCTCCAAAATCAACTTCCAGTGGATAAGTGGTGTTAGATATTGCAGCTAATATGGTCATGTGTGTATTCAACGACGGATTATTTAGCATAATAAAAGTTATGCAGGTCCTGGGAATAAAAATCGCTACGATTTTTGCGACGAGCGCCGCATCCAGTTATCCGAGCGCGCGCTCACTGATGCTGCAAAAGAGGCTCGAATTGCGCAGAAATCAACAAGGATCACGACGATGAGAAAATGAATCTGGAAGGTCAATTTTATGGCGCAGACATTGCTGACTAGAGATAAATACATTATTTCTATGAAAAACTATGAGTCAAAACTTTAATCGCGTTTTTCTCGAAACCATGTTTTTAAAATCGGGCGAAAAGAAATCTCAAATACAAATTAATCAATCAGTCTAAATCTGTTTATTCTTCTACCTAAAAAATACTACAATAATACGAGGGCTTTTTGTTTTAAAGTTCTTCATTCCTTTTTTATGAACGTTTTTATACGAGGATTTAAGCCCGAAAAATTAATTTTTTTTTCAAACGTGCGCCATTTTGATTAGAATCAAAATTTTCAAAATTAAAATTTCTATGTGCTACTTTTTTTATGAATTAATTGAATCAGTTCCCTGGAAAACCATCTAGGATATCTAGAGCATTTGATACGCTTAACTGGAGTATACAATTCTAGAGCTTCATATAGAATACTATATAAAGAATCGACCATTAAATAAATATTCTTTATATTCGAATCTAAAACTGACGACCAATTAATAGAGGTCAAGTGATAATTTATCGCGTCATAATACGGCTAAAATCTTAAATAATTTCGTCATATTTAAGTTGATTAAATGTATATTGGTAGTTAAAAGTTAAATGGTATGGAATATAATGATGATTAATTTCAAGTAGTAATTCAGTCGCACGTTCTACTAACAAACCTTCCTCCGCAAATACCAAATCAAGGAATGTATTATTTTCGTTTGAAATGCTACATATTTGAGACAAATTATGATAACTCAGTCTAGTAACTAGAAGCTTAGCTTCAGGTGATGAGTTAGTATCCGGTAAATAATAAATATTTTCACCAAACCATTTAACATTGGGCATGTTTACTATCCCAATGACTCAGAGTGATGCTATCAATAGTATCACAATAAAATGTATATTTTTCTATAGATGAATTTGGTGGAAAATATACTGCTCTTATCACTAATTTTACGGAGTTAAATGAGACATGTACAAATAATTGTTCAACTATATTATTATCAATTATTATATTTTGACAATTAAAATGTTTCTTAACAGCGATTAAAACTCCTCCACCACGAGATTTATTAATATTAATTTTATCACGATCAGTCCTAAAAATGTTATAAAAATGAAATTTTAACCAATCTTATCACGCTTTTAGTTAGGAGCGAGAGGCAGAGGGGGTATTATATCTAACACCTGCTGCAGCAGTGCAGGGAAAGTACCATCTGAGCCAGGTGCTTTGAAGAGTTTAAAGCTATTAACTGTACATTCAATTTTTTCTTTTTTTCTAGTAGGTAAAAATATGCTGCCTTCAGCAGTATTTTCTTTGAAGTCTACAAATCTTGAGCCTAAGAAGTGCGAATTTGCAGAACACTAAGACTTTCTTTAAACCCCTCTGTAAAACTCTGCTTTTTTAATTATACCGATGCCGTTGGAGTGATCTTTGGATAGGACTTTGTAAAGTCTGGCTCTTGGGGTCGTATCAGTAACTCCCTCCCCATGATTTCCTTTCTGATTTTCTCAACTCTTTGTTATATTCTATCAGTGTCTGCCTGTAGGCCTCCCAGTTGCCTGTTTTCTTTGCACTGTTAAATGTTTTGCTGGCTTGCACCTTTAAGCGATTTTATTCCTTGTTCTACCAGAGTCCATCCCTGGTAGGAGATCTCCTGGACTTTATAATTCTATTTCTGAGCAGAGCCCTTGTCGGTTCTTACAGTTAAGCACTCTCCATAGAGCCTCCAGTCGGTGTTCCCTGGATTTCTACACTCCATTGAGGGTTCTTCCACAACATGCCAATTTTAAATTGTGCTTGCTATGAAAGCATTAGCTAGAATGATGTCCAACACCTCCTGCCTGATGGCATTCACAAAAGTAGGTTCGGTACATCCATAAATAATACATAAATTGTTAGAGATAATGTATTCGACGAGTTCCTTACTTCTATTATTGGTATCAGTGCTGCTTCAGGGGTTAAGGAGCTGTGGCGGTAAGGAGGCGTCCTGTCGCAGTATAAGACCCAGCGGACTGGTTCTTGCCTATCCACCCGCGGCTTTCTTTCGAATCCAGGTGAGATCGTGCGTTTTCAACAACCACACCTTTCACCACACCTTGCCCCAGTTTATCCAACTAAACACGGCGGATCTATACCAGAGAAGGTTGAACCAAACATAGTGATTGTGGCCGGCATAAGATAGTTTTCGAATCAGTGTTTTACACTGATAAGTTATGGTCGCCTACGTGTTTGTGCCGTGCGTGGCGACCCGTGTCAGGGGATGAAGGGATCCTGGCGTACTGAGCGGCTCTGCGAGCTTTCTTCCGGATTTCTTTTAGATGGACGGCAGAGACTAACCCACCTCTATCAAGGTTCCTAGGCACAATGGCTAAGTCGTCCCATGAGAGGACCGGTAGGGTGAGCGCCTTTGGTGGGAAGCGACGCGCAGGTACACAGGACAGGTTCTCCAGGAAGCTATATCCCATTGGTAGCCCTGGCGATCGCAGTGCGACGTCCTTTCTTTGAGGGCTCCATAAGGGTAGGGAGCCAGGAGGGATCATAACCAATATAACCAT
The DNA here is from genome assembly GCA_963969525.1 of Ontholestes murinus. NCBI lineage: Eukaryota > Metazoa > Arthropoda > Insecta > Coleoptera > Staphylinidae > Ontholestes > Ontholestes murinus. Next base: position 8,587 of record CAXAKX010000807.1, read on the forward strand.
TATGGATAACAACAAAACCAAACCCAAGACTCATGAAGAGGGCTCACCAGGAGAGACCACCACGTTGGCGCACCCAGCTTCGACAGGGACACAAGAAGAGGGCTCCTTGTAGGCGGGCCCGAATTATCTTTCTGGGCACCAGTGATGCTGGCGGCACATGGCAGTACCAAAAAAAAACCCTAAGTGAACCTGAGGGTCATTTTGATTGACCCAGTCAATCCTTTGGGTAAGATCTCAGAGGAAGTGGCGGGAAAAGCAAAGCGGGTCTCTGGAAGAGCTTAGATGATTTCATCCAGGGTGAGAACGAGACCATCCCACTCTTCAATGGTGTCCATGTGGCGGGGGAAATCCTTAGAGTCACCTGTGACGATGAGGTGAAAGGTCAAGGTGAGTGCTTCGTCAGAAGGGTGGTGCGGAAAGACCCTCGTGATAGTCGGCGTTGACTGGGCGACTGCGCTTCTTAAACAAAGGTGTCAATGTAACAAGGTGCACCTTTCTAACAAAGCCCCAAGAGAAACCGGAAGGACTTCTTCTGGTGATGCGAGAGTAGACAAGGCAGACGCTGAGGCTATCGGAAGGAAGGCGATGAAGCTGAAATATATTTTCAGTGACATCCTTATAAAAATAAAGAAAGGGCTCACAGACACGTGTGTGCTCGAGACTTCAATGAAGATCGAGGTAGCTCAGGGATCCTTTATTATAATAATAAACTTTATTTTAGCACTGTTGCTATATAGAATATAGTTATAAAATTCATAACAAATATATATATATATATATATATATACCGTGTGTCCCGTTTGAAGACGCATCATAGGGAATTCCCATGTAAAATTTTCAATTGCAGTTTGTATCTCTATTATTGAACGAAAATTATCAAAATAAAATTAGAATGATTCCTTTATCTTTTAAGATTATTTTGGAGGTTTTATTTCTGTTTCATCTTTAGTTTTAAGCGAAATATAGCTTAAGAAGTGTGAAGAAATTTTCGATAAAAAAATCCTCAAAATAGTAGTTGCTATGAAATGTCATTGTTTGTCATCTAAATTGATTAAGCCACAAACACATAATTCAATTCAAAATAAGTGCTTACATCACAAAAGAAAAAGTTAAGATCATTAAATTGAGTTTTGGCAGACATTTGCGACTTTATTTAGTATACATTTTGAAACCTGTCCAGGATAATGGTTGTATAAACGACGAACGTATTGTTAGGAATAAAGGGAGGAAATCTGAAGAAACTGTAACAAATGTGTTGCAAGGATAACAGTACATCTAACAAAAAGTGTAAGCTTATATTTACCGACCCCATAAAAGACAAATCATAAAGAACTGAGCAGTGGATCCTGATTCAAGATCTAAATTTTGTTAAATTATTGTGGAAAAGTGTAACGAGAATAAGAGATTTACAAATAGTGTGTGTTTTACAGATGAATGTACTTTCTATTTGGTGTCTAATAATAACGAACAAAATAATCGTCAATGGTCTCAAAACATTCCTCATATTGTAACATCAAGAAGTGTATATCCACAAAAACTTAATGTATGTTTTATTTTTATTGAAAGCAAATTAAAGTATTTATCGGTTTCACTTTATGTTTATTATTTCTAAATTTGGAATAGTATAATAATTATAATTTAACTGGATGCGGTTTTGAAATTTTGTAGAAAATTAATGAGAAATACTAAAAAGAGTTTTATTCTGTTTCGGGAAATTGTACCTTTGAGTTAACTCGTTTCAACAAGAATAATGAATTTGTGTACACATCTGTAATTTTAGATGTTATACACTGACTTTTCAAAGCACTGAACTTTTCCATCTGTGTTGTAAGCACACATTTAAAATTTAATTATTTGTGGGTTATAGAATTTAGATGACAAGCACTGACTTTTCACAGCAACTACTATTATGAGGATCTTATTATCAAATATTTGCTTACACATTTTAAGATATATTTTGACTAAAAGTAAAGATGAAACAAAAATAAAACCTCCAAAATGATCTTTATAGATAAAGGAATCATTCTAATTTTATTTTGATAATTTTCTATTGTACGGTATATATATACCGTGTGTCCCGTTTGAAGACGCATCATAGGGAATTCCCATGTAAAATTTTCAATTGCAGTTTGTATCTCTATTATTGAACGAAAATTATCAAAATAAAATTAAAATGTTTCCTTTATGTACTAAGATTATTTTGTAGGTTTTATTTTTGTTTCATCTTTAGTTTTAATCGAAATATAGCTTAAAAAGTGTGAAGAAATATTCGATAATAAAATCCTCAAAATAGTAGTTGCTATGAAATGTCAGTGTTTGTCATCTAAATTGGTTAAGCCACAAACAAATAATTCAATTCAAAATAAGTGCTTACACCACAAAAGAAAAAGTTCAGATCATCAAATTGAGTTTTGGCAGACATTTGCGACTTATTTAGTTCAAATTTTGAAACCTGTCCAGTGCCGTGTCAATCAACAATTATTAAAATTGATCAGAAATTTGAGGATAATGGTTGTGTAAACGATGAACATATTGTTTGGAATAAAGGGAGGAAATCTGAAAAAACTGTAACAAATATGTTGCAAGGATAAGAGTACATCTAACATCAAGTGTAAGCAGTGGATCCTGATTCAAGATCTAAATTTTGTTAAATTATTATGGAAAAGTGTAACGAGAATAAGAGATTTCCAAATAGTGTGTTTTACAGATGAATGTACTTTCTATTTGGTGTCTGAAAATAACGAACAAAATAATCATCAATGGTCTCAAAACATTCTTCATATTGTATCATCCACAAAAACTTAATGTATAGGCATGAATTATTTTTAAAATTCGTTAATAAAATATATATATGTCCTTTACGTTGTAGAAAATTAACTAATAATTAGAAAAAACACGAAAATATTTCGTAAAATCTACAACAAATGAGTCTTATTAAGACTACAAGAACAAACCACTTTTGAAACAACTACTTCTCTAGCTAATACTTCGACAGACATTGAATAATACAAAAGTAATTTGCGTGTTACAAAATAGCAAAGCTATCAAAGCAACACTAGTTTGAACGTATTTCTTTCTGTAAAATGAACTAAAAATGATTGCCTGTACGTTAAATAATTTGTGAGTGACTATATTACGATAAATTAGGAACAAGAAATTAATTTAGGTTGATGTAATTAAAAATAAATTATCAAAAGCAATTAAATAATTCAATACTCAATTTATAACCATCTGCAGACACGTGTTTCGATCTCTCGATCTCTTCAGTACAGCTTTATTATAAAATTGATTTGAAATATATATAAAAACGTTTACTAAAATAAATATAATGAAATATAAATAACTTACTCAGATATGTACGGCAACTGACACAATAATGAAATATAAGCGACTGAAGGTCTGAATTTATACCTGAGGTGGATTACTAGTGTTGCTTTGATAGCTTTGCTATTTTGTAACACGCAAATTACTTTTGTATTATTCAATGTCTGTCGAAGTATTAGCTAGAGAAGTAGTTGTTTCAAAAGTGGTTTGTTCTTGTAGTCTTAATAAGACTCATTTGTTGTAGATTTTACGAAATATTTTCGTGTTTTTTCTAATTATTTAAAATTCGTTGTTAGTTTTATTTTTATTGAAAGCAAATTAAAGTATTTATCAGTTTCACTTTATGTTTATTCTTTATATAAGCATCAATTCTAAATTTGGAATAATATAATAATTATAATTTAACTGGATGCTGTTTTGAAATTTTGTACAAAATAAATGAGAAATACTAAAAAGAGTTTTATTCTGTTTCGGGCAATTGTACCTTTGAGTTAACTCGTTTCAACAAGAATAATGAATTTGTGCCTTTGAACTCGCCAACTGTAATTTTAGATGTTATACACTGATTTTTCAAAGCACTGAACTTTTCGTTTTGTGTTGTAAGCACTAATTTTGAATTTAATTATTTATTCGTGGGTTATACACTTAAGATGACAAACACTGACTTTTCACAGCAACTACTATTTTGAGGATCTTATTATCAAATATTTTCTTACACATTTTAAGGTATATTTTGACTAAAAATGAAGATAAAACAAAAATAAAACCTCTAAAATATCTTTGGTAGGTAAAGGAATCATTCTAATTTGATTCTGATCATTTTCTTTCAATAATAGAGATAGAAACTGCCATTGAAAATTTTACATGGGAATTCCCTATGATGCGTCTTCAAACGGGACACACACATATATATATATATATATATATATATATATATATATATATATATATATATATATATATATAAGTAACCTGGCGGCTACAATAAGACAATCTTTTGTTATTTATTAATTGTTTTAATTATTAAGAAATATATTTAATTATTATTGCATCATTTTATAGGTATTTGCTAACACTCCATTTTCATCCGCAATAACACCAGATGTCATTTTGCTTAGTTATCATTCCATATTATTATAAATAGGACCGCAAGCCACGAGCGCACATCATTATTATATTACCATCATTATTAGTATTATTATATTATCCGTTAAATTATTATTATTATTATATTGTTCGTCGTTATAAGTTATGTAATATTCAAATAAATCAAAAATTATTCGTGTCAAGAAAAAATAAAAGTTTTTTAAAAACACCAAAACCAACCCGAAAAATATAATTGGCGCAGTCGGTAGGATTCTCTGAAGAAGTCCTGAGGGAACATCAAGACTTCGTTTGTTTCCACAATTTATCAGAGACCTGAAATCTTCTTCGTCGCTTCCGCACCGAAGAGTCCT
>CAXAKX010000809.1:0-16130 GCA_963969525.1 Ontholestes murinus
CACTCACACACTCACACATACACGCACACACAAACCACAAACACACACACACACACACACACACACACACACACACACACATCACACAAACACACAACCGATTGGTTGTGAGCTTGCTCTGCCGAGGTGGTAGCTGTAACGTAAGACCAGAGACCAGCCCCTCGGGCCCTGATCAGGAAGTACGTATTGGACACGGAGATCGGAATCGGTGTTGCTTCGGGCGAGCTCCAGTCCGTCCGTGTATTCCGGGACTGGTAAAGCGGTAGCTGGGCTCCGGGGAACTGGGGTAGGTCAAAATAACCAAAGGTATACCCATTCTCAGCGTTCCGGCCCGCCCTCTTGCGTACGATGCACCGGCAAAAAAAACTTACGTGGCAACTATTATGAACAAACCGGAGGACTTGCCAGAGTCGAGGAAGAAGGCGTTTTCGGCACTTGGCAAGAAGATTCTAGAGCTTCAGGAGTATGTGAAGCCGCGGAGCAACGTGCATCACGAGATCAAGCGTTTGACGGCGACCATCAGGAAGCTATACGAGGACTACGCGGACAATGTGGAGGAGCAGCTGCCTTCGGACAGGCCGGAGACAGCGGCGACTCACACACAAACATCGCCTCGCTTCGAAAAAACCGGCGGGCGTGCTGAGCCAGAGACAGCAGCCGCCGATACACAGACCACTCCGAGTCTGAAAACTCACAGCGAGCGAAGACCGACGAAGAAGAGGAAACCTGTCGAGTCTCCTGAGATGAGTGGAATGCCAGGTCCTTTGAATCCGAAACGTTTCGGGTCCTGATGGAAGAGGACATCCAGCTCACGGGGCCCGCTGAGCAAATGTCCGAGCAATTGATGAAAATGGTGACTGACGCCTGCGATGCTACCATGCGAGGGAGTTCCAGGAGGAATCGCCACGCACCGGTCTACTGGTGGACCGAAGAGATCGCCGAACTTCGGAGGATGTGTCATCGCTCCCGGCGGCTGGCACAGCGCGCTCATGGGCGGGAAGTCTTCGATTCCCTGCGTCAACAGTACCAAGAGGCGCGAGGAGCTCTAAAGAGAGCCATCAGAGAGAATAAGCGACGCGCCTGGCGTGAGCTATGCGACGCGGACGAAGAGGACCCGTGGGGCAGGCCGTACAGGACTGTAATGTCGCGACTGAAAAGCCGACTTACCTCCTCACCGTCCTGCCCTGGAACGGATTGTGGGAACCCTGTTTCCAGCTCAGCTTAGCCACAACTACGCCAAGGAAATGCCGCCTGACCATCACTATGACGCACCGATTATCACCGAGGCTGAACTGCTGAAGGCCTGCAGCATGATTGGGGACTCGAAGGCACCAGGCCCGGACTGCGTCCCTAACGTCGCTCTCAAGGCTGCCATCAGGTTCCGACCAGACGTCTTTCTCAGGACTTACAATGCCTGCCTCGCCGAAGGAGTCTTCTCCACCCAGTGGAAAAAGCAAAAACTGGTCCTCCTCCCAAAAGGGAAGAAGCCCCCGGACGAGCCTTCTTCGTACCATCCGATTTGCCTGCTGGACACAGCGGGCAAGATATTGGAGCGAATCATCGGCAACCAACTGGAGGAGTTCACCGAAGGCGCACAAGGCCTGTCGCTCAATCAGTACGGGTTTCGGAAGGCGAGGTCCACTATCGATGCCATAGACGCTGTCATTGATATCGCGCGCAAGGCCATAGCTGGAAGGCAACGAGGGGCCAAGCAATACTGCGCCGTTGTCACACTGGACGTGAGGAACGCTTTTAACTCGGCCAACTGGGACCGTATCCTAGATGCACTGAGGGAAATGGCGGTTCCAAAGTACATCAGGCGGATAATCGTAAGCTACTTTAGGAAGCGAACCCTGGTGTACAACACGGACGCAGGACCCAAAACCTGCAACATCACAGGCGGCGTTCCTCAAGGCTTGGCCCGATGCTGTGGAACATTATGTACGATGGCGTACTTAGGCTGTCACTACCCACGGGGACCACGACTGTCGGTTTCGCAGACGACGTCGCGGTGGTCCTAGTTGGGAAGAACCTGGAGGAGGTCATCCAGATGGCAGAAGAAGCTCTCGGCATGATCCGTCGATGGCTCACCATGAACGGCTTACAGCTGGCCGATCAGAAGACGGAGGCAGTCCTTGTGACCAGCAGGAAAGCCAGGGAGACCATTACCTTGAGAGTTGGGGGATGCGAGATCCTCTCACAACCATCAGTGTGCTACTTGGGGGTCTTAGTCGACGCGAGGCTCCGGTTCGATGAGCACCTGCGGATCGCGGGCGCGAAGACGGGCGCAGTCTGCAACGCTCTGTCACGGATCATGCCTAACACTGGCAGTCCAAGACAAGCGCATCGGATGCTGCTCTCAACTGTTATCACCCCGGTTTTGCTATACGCAGCCCCGATTTGGTCCGCAACCGCGATAACTTCACACTACATGCGGAAAATATTTTCTGTTATTCGCAGGGGTGCACTACGGGTGAGCCGATCATTCCGCATGGTGTCGTACGACGTCGTGTGTGTAATTGCCAGCATGATGCCAATCTACCTTCTGGCAGAGGAACGTGCAGAGGTCTATCGGCGCAGGCGCGAAGACCCGGCTACGGATCGACGCGTTATAGACGGCGACACTAGGAAGGCGATGCCGGAGCAATGGCAGCAACTATGGAATGTATCTCTTAGAGGCCGGTGGATGCATGGGCTTATCCCGGACCTGGCAGCATGGACAACGAGGCAACAAGGCGAGGTGGACCATTACCTCACCCAATTCCTGACGGGGCATGGGTGCTTTCGGGCCTACCAACTCCGATTCAGACTGGTCGAGACGAGGCATGTCCCGCCTGCCACCCTATGCCGGAAGACGTGGAGCACGTGCTATTCCACTGTTCGCGTTTTGATAAGGAAAGGAAGATACTGCGGCGTCATATCCGGCAGTTGTCTCCGGAGAATATCGTTGGAGAGATGGTGGCCAGTGAGACCGCGTGGAGTGCGGTGTCTAGCTTCGCGGCCGTGGTCATCAGGAAGCTCCGCCGGGTGGAAAAATTGAGGAGAGGCCAGCCCGTGTCATAGAAGAGGTTGAATAGCCAACATGGAGGGCCGTTAATGGCAGGTATACCCCCGCGAAGTAATGCCTGACGGTGGTTCCGCGGGATGGTAGGGCGATATGGGGAGGTGCTTTTTAGTGGGTATACCTGTTCTGGGGAGTCCCACATTACGTCTATAAAAGATTTTCCACCTCCCAGCAAAAAAAAAACGTACACACACACATATATACATACCTATTATATTTACAGAATATCATTTATATTTATATACATACTTTTTTATCCTTATGCAAGTCAGTACATATACGCTTTTTATTGGTGTTCTATGAATTCATTTATTGAGTATGTATTGTGTATTACACGGGGATGGGGAAAGAGCACACTTGGAACAATAAGTAAACGGTTCACACTCGTTGCTAGCTCGATTTATTCTCTGCTACGGCACACGAATATATACAGTAAAAACGTTCAACATAAAAAGGGATACTGTGCACATAGAATCGCGCCAATAACAAAATACATATTAATTCGGATATATTACATAATCTCCCCTTTTTTTTACATATTGGAGTTGTCGAATCGGTCAGGTTTTTTAAGGAGACTTCTTCGTCTTAAATTAATCTTACATTCTGATTTTTCGACATCTTCAATATTTGAGGATGGTGATTCCTTATCTTCTACATTTGTACACTTATCAACTAACTGAACATTATATGGTGGTTGAGTACTGGAAGTAGCATAGGAATTTTTAATAATTTGATTTACATGTCTCTTCCAGACTAAACCTTCGTTTGTTTTTACTTCATAATGTCTATTACCCTTAGGTTTTAATATTAATGCGTCTCACCATTTTCTTTCGCCGCGAAAATCGCACACTTTCACTTTTTCTTTTACCGCGAACTTCACTTTTCTTCTTCCTCTTGCATTTATTGTTTGTCGTATTTGTTTTTGTCTTACCTTTGGTCCTATGGTATTACTTAACAAATCTAATTTACATCTTAAGTTATGTCCTAACAATAATTTCGCCGGGGACTCATTTGTCACCGTATGTGGCGTGTTTCGATATTGAAATAAAAATTTAGATAATACATAATTTATTTCAACATCGGTTTTAGGATTACTTTTAATTAAAATACGCTTAATTAATTTAACACAAATTTCTGCAGCGCCATTACTTGATGGATGATATGGAACACTAGTAGTCTGTTTAATTCCGTATTGTTTGCAAAAATTTTGGAAACTTTCACTGGTAAATTGTGTTCCATTATCAGAGATAATTTCTCTTGGTAAACCAAATCGTGCAAAAATTTCAATTAATTTACTTATTGTTGATACGGAATCAGTACTACTCATCTTACAACATTTTAACCATTTAGAAGTAGAATCCACTATAACTAAGTAATTTTTGTTATTTAATGGACCTAAATAATCAATATGGATCCTAGTCCATGCTTGTTCATGCCAAATCCATGGGCTTATTTGTGTTTTAGGAGGGGCCTCTTTAAAATCATTACATAATGAGCATTGCTTACCTAAAGTTTCAATATCTTGATTTAAATTTGGCCACCAAATATACCCACGAGCAAATAATTTTGATTTGACAATTCCCATGTGAGTTTCATGAATTTCGGATAATATTGAATTTTGAAATTTTTCTGGAATTATTATGCGATATCCCCACATTAAAATTCCTTGTTCTACACTAAGTTCATTTTTTCTAATAAAATAAGGTTTCACTTTATCACTGGGGCATTTACTTGGCCATCCTTTTAAAATATAATATATAACTTTACTAAGTACCTCGTCTTTGTTGAGTTCTGACTTTATATCGTTATGTCTGATTGGTAATTTGACATTATCCTCAATTAAATTAATATAACTGCAATCTTTCTCATAAAAATTTACCCTAGATATTTGTTTTGTTTCTGTATTGATTGGTATTCTTGATAGCCAATCAGCAGAGTTATTTTGAGATTTAACATAACTAATATCAAAATCAAATGATGATAAAAAATGTGCCCACCTTTGCAACCGACTTGTTGCCATAATTGGTATACCTCGTTTAGGCCCAAAAATAGCAACTAGTGGTTTGTGATCTGTGGCTAAAATAAATTTATTACCAAATAAATATTGATAAAATTTGGATACTCCAAATACAATTGCTAATGCTTCCTTATCAAGTTGAGAATAACTAATTTCGGCCTTATTTAACACCCGAGAGACATATGCAATTGGTTTTTCCACCTTATTGTGAGTTACATGAGATAAAACTGCTCCCACCCCTACACTAGAAGCGTCTACTGTCAACTTTAGTGGAATTTTTGGATCAAAATAACATAAAATTGGTTTAGCTATTAACAATTCTTTACAAGCTTTAAATGCGTTTTCACAATCTGAATTCCATTCAAATTGAACATTCTTTTTCAGTAATGTATATAAGGGATGTAATAATGTGCCACCATTTTTATAAATTTATAATAAAAAATAACCATTCCCAGAAAGGACCTTAGTTCTGTAATATTCCTAGGACGGGGACAATTTGTGATAGATTATATCCTTTTATTAGTGGTATGTAACCCATTTTGATTAATTATGTGCCCTAAATATTGTATGGACCATTGCATGAATTGACATTTATTCAATTTTACCTTAAGTCCTCTATCCTTTAATCTTTTAAAAACTATCTCCAGCCGCCTTAAGTGATCATCATCAGTGTCTCCAGTGATTATGATGTCGTCTAAATAACATGCAACCCCCGGAATATCAGCTAACAACTGTTCCATCATCTTTTGAAAGTAGGCCGGACCATTGGTAATGCCATACGGTAGTCGAGTGTATCTAAAAAGACCCATATGAGTAGATATCGTTACAAAATCTCGTGACTCTTCCGAAAATAAAACTTGCTGATATGCTTCTGATAAATCTATTTTAGAAAATGTCTTTCCTCCTGTTAATTTATTAAACAAATATTCAATTCTCGGCAATGGGAATCTTAATATTTCTAAAATGGGATTGACAGTTAGCTTGTAATCTCCACAAATTCTTACTGAACCATTAGGTTTTAATATTAGTACAATTGGAGTACCCCAATTTGAATACGTAACCGGTTCTAAAACTTTTAACTTAACCAAACGTTCTATTTCATTTCTACCTTTTGTTTTAATGAAAATGGAATAGGACGAGCTTTAAAACATTTAGGTTTAAAATTTTCTTTCATTTTCAAAGTAATTTTATCTCTATTAAATGTTCGAAAGCCGTTTTCAATTTTTTTTTTATATTTTTCACATAAAATATCTACTTTGTCGGACACATTTATTCCAATATTGAATAATCTTAATGCTTTTCTTCCAATTCGTGGAACTCCTCCATTCTTAATAACATAAATTTCCAATTTATATATTTTTTTATTAAATGTAACGTTTAAATTTAATTTCCCCATTGGTTTAAAACTAAATCCAATATAATCCTTAAAGATTAGATCATTTTTTAATAGTGGAAATTTTCAAAAATGTCTGTAATAAATACGTTCTGAAATTACCGTATGAGTAGCACCTGTATCGATTTGAAAATTCATTGGAACATTTTCAACAATCAATTTAATAAAAAAAGGATTTATATTATTAAAATCATTCATTTTACTATACTGCGCACATAGAATCGCGCCAATAACAAAATAAATATTAATTCGGATATATTACAGTATGGTTCAATGTTTATAATATATTTATTTAATTCCCTTTTGAATAATTCTACATTACTTTTATATTTTTTTAATTCTTCTGGTAGTTAATTAAATAATCTTATGTTCATATAGTGATTGCTTGTTTCTTTTCTTTTGGTCTTGTGTTTAGGATATATAACATTTTAAGTGCGGGTATTATATATCCCCAATTTCTCATCTTCGCCTCTTAAATAATTTAAGTAAAATAATATACAGTCGTATATATAATAACCGTAGACGGTATGTAAATGTTCCGACTTGAATTTTCCGCGGCATGAGTCACGATAGCCCATTTTCAGTATAATGCGTAGTGCAGTTTTTTTGAAAAATAAATATTTATGTGGTTTTGCTGTTGTTTCCCCATATAATTAGGCCGTATCTCATAATGCTAACCAAGTTGGCATGATATATAGTTTTTGACACAGTGGTGGGTAGGTATTTTGAGATTTCTCTCATACTGTAGATTATTTTGTTGAGCTTATCCTTAATGATGTTAATGTGGTTGTCGCCAGTTAATTTATTGTTTATTTCAATGCCTACAAATTTTGTCAATTTAACTATTTCCCTGTTGTCTATATTAATTTTGATATTATCTTAATTTTTATCGCGATTTTTTAAAAGAATGATGTTGGTTTTGTCTTTATTTATTATTAAATTGTTGTTTATGAACCATTCATTTACATTTTTGAAGAATGTTTCACTTTTAATAGATATTTCATCTTTATTTCTACCTGATATCAAAAGATTTGTATCATCCGCGTAGCTGATTATTGTTTCTGTATTATTTGTAGCTGTGTTTATAAGGTCATTCATAAATATTATAAATACAGCGGGCGCCGTTAGTCTCCCCTGGGGTAATCCTATTTTGGTGCATTAGGGTTCTGATTGTATGGATTTCCCGTCGTCTTTAACCGCTACCCGTTGGATTCTACCGCAAAGGTACGATTTAAACCAGTTCAGCTCCGGGGCTCTAATTCCATTTTTCTCCAGTTTGTCGATAAGAAGATGGTGATCAATACAATCATATGCTTTAGATAGGTCGATAAATATTCCCAGTGTGATGTTGTTCTGTTCGTAATTATTTATGATTATTTCGTAGAATTCATAAATGGCTGTTATTGTGGATTTCCCCTTAATAAATCCATGCTGGTTGGGATTTAAGGTTTTATTCTGTTTCATAAATTTACTACCCTATTTATCATAAAGTATTCAAAAATTTTAGAGAATACAGGCAATAAACTAATCGGTCTGTAATTTTCGATTTTAGAGGGGTTGTCTTTTTTTAATATGGGTATGATAATCGCTATATAACTGTTCGGGAATATGCCATATTGCATTGAATTATTAATTATGTAGGATAGATGTTCCGCTATTATTTCTCCAGATTGTTTTATAATAATACTTGGAATGTTGTCATATCCACAAGAGTGTGTGTTTTTTAAATTGCGTATTGTGTTTATTACTTCCATTGGGGTTGTTGGTGTTATATATATATATATATATATATATATATGCTTTTATTGCTATTTTGAATATTTAGAGGTACTGAGTGTCGAGCTATATTTCCAACTAGATCTATCGCAATATTTTGGTAATAATTGTTAAATTTATTTGCAATTTCTGTTTTGTTTCTCTCAATTTTAGTTTCTGAGTTTTGTGAGTTTTTGCCTTTGATTTCGTTTAAAATTTGCCAGGTACTTCTGCTTTTATTATTGGCTGTTGCTATTCTATTTGAGTATGTATCAGCTCTTTGTTTTATTAGTAGTCTATTATATGTTTTTTTTTTTGTATTTAAGTATGAGTTCAGATAGGAGTTGTCATGTCAGGATATTATGTATAGAATGTCAAGTTCCTTTTTTACCTTTTTAATTTCTTCTGTGGTGTGTATTTTAATTTTTACTCTACTTTTTTGTGTGAATTTCTTTTCAGAAAAATTATTATTAAATGCATTTGTAAAGCTATCGCTGAAGGAGTTTCATTGTGCATTTACATCGTCACGATTGTACGTGTAAATTTGTTTCCAGTTTATTGTATTTAATGTTTTTATAAATTGAGAAGTGTTTTGTTCTTTGAAAGATCGTGTATATATGTAGGTTGGTTTATTAATAATTGTTCGTTTGAACATAACTTTTTGTGCTAGGTGGTCTGCTATGTTTAAATTTATTACTTGTGTTGAGATGTTTGATTCAAAGTTTGTTAAAATGTTGTCAATACAGGTTTTTGAATTTATTGTTATCCGTGATGGTTCGTTAAATAGTTCTTTTAGACCGTATGTTTGTATGATTTGCATAAGAGTATTATATTTGCTATCTTTTATTAGGAAATTAATAATAATAATAATAATAATATGTTTATTTGTGTTATTACATTATGTTTACACACGTCAGATAATTACAAAATATTAATGCTAATAAATAGATATAGACCAATTCATGAGTAAGGGCGGTTTACGAACTAAGTTCGGAACATTCAAATAATATTGGTATCCTTTTCTACTACCTGATAACCGAGCGGATATTCCCAAGACGTACGATTTTGTCGGCCGTATCTAGAAAAGACACACGCGGCCTGCGTAGCTCGGTCTTAGACCGAGCGGTAGAAGGAGAAAGAAATAGTTTACGGCGTCCTTTACTTACCGGTTATTTCATAGGCGCGCGCGATTTAGTCAAGCATTGCAATTACGCAGGGTAATTGAAAGAAAATATATTTTTAATGAATTTATTTCATACGTTTTAGCAAATGTGGAAATGGATATTAATACAAAAATACTTATTCTAATACAATAATAGAAATGAAATATGAAATAACTAATATGAAAACATAACAAATTTGTGACATTCATTTTATTTAGCCGCGCACGCCTATGGTGGAAAATTGCAACGGACACTACTTGATTCGGACGGACATGTCACCCCGACCGCCATCTCTCCTGAATAGCTCTATACATACATGGAAATATATTAGTTTGTAATAATCAAACAAAATATTAATATAAATAGAAATATTAAGGGGTACATAAATCTAATAATAGTTAAATAAACAAGCCGTATAAGTAAAGTAATATCAAATAACTATAAAACATATAAGATAGGTACATAGATAAAATAATAGTTAATAAATAAGATTGTATGAATAAAATCATTTTAAATGACATATTAAAATAAACACACAGATAAAATAAATAAATAATAGCCAATAAATAAAATAATATTGTATAAATAACAGCACAACATATTAAAATATATTTATAGATAAAATAAATAAATAATGGGTATGAAATAAAATAAAATTGTATAAATAAAACAATATCATATAACTATACAACATTTAAAATAGGTACATAGATAAAATAATTAGTTAATAAATAAGATTGTGTACATAAAATAATCGTAAATAACAGCACAACATTTTAAAATAAATATATGGATAAGATAAATAAATCAATAAATAAAATAAAATTGTATAAATAACGGCATAACATATTAAAATAAATATATAGATAAAAATAAATAAATAATTGTCAATAAATAAAATAAAAAATTGTATAAATAAAATTGTATTGGGGAACGAACAACATATTAAAATTAGTGAAGAGATAAAATAATGAATGGTTGTATGAATAAAATCAGAAATAAAAATGAACTAAGATTTACATCACTGATAGTCCCGCAAATCGCTTGTGTAGACATTCCTCAATTGAGAAGAATCCTTCTTTCAGAAAATAACTTTTAAGTATGTGTCTAAACTTTACTAGCGGGAGCCCTTTCACATTGCTCGGTAAATTGTTATAAAGTTTTGGACCATAGTGATTTATACCATTGTGAGATCTAGCGAGCCTTTGAAAGACTAATCTGATCAAGTCACTTGATCTGGTATCGTGATCATGACCCTGACACTGTTGCTTATAGGTGTTGGAGTTTTTGTGAACATACTTAAGACACTCCAACGCATAAATACAGGGTAGTGTTAAAATTTTCAGATTTATAAAAGCATCGTGACATTCTGTTCTATAATCAATAGACGCAAGTATACGAATAGCTCTACGTTGTAGAGCAAATAGCATCTTACTACAACTGGAGTGTCCCCATGATAAAATCCCATATATAAGGAGAGACTCACAATAAGCGTGATATGCAGATTTAAGAGCATGTTTAGGCAGATGGTTTTTTAAAGATCTTAGTAAATATATATATTTACAAACTTTGCTGACAGTTTCATGTTCGTGTTTGTTCCAAGTTAACTTTGAATCAAGATAAACACCTAAAAACTTTGCATCACTTGGAACAATATCTGTTTTTAAAGAGTTTTAACTGCCCTATTATTTTTAGTAATAGCGTCACATTTGAGGGACGCCGAGCTGAGAAGAGTTGTATCGTCAGCAAATAAAATAGTAGAACTATCGCAAATTTGCTGAGGCAGATCATTTATATAAATTATAAAGAGTAAGGGTCCCAAAATTGACCCTTGAGGTACCCCTTGCTTCAGTAAAATCTCGCTTGACAACTTTCCGTTGAAGTATACCATCTGCTTTCTGTTAGCTAAATAAAAATTTATCATGTGGCAGCTGGTTGGGCTGAAGTTATAACAGTATAATTTTTGCAGGAGAATCCCATGCGAGACACAATCAAATGCCTTCGACAAATCCATGAAAGTCGTAGCACAGTAGTTTCCCGATTCGAAACCTTCATATATTGTCTGTGTGCGGGCACTGATTGCCTCCCCAGTGGACCTTTCCTTGCGAAAACCATACTGATCATTCGAAAGAAATTTGTTCGTTTCCAGAAAGTCAACCATCTGTATAAATAGTATTCTTTCAAGGATTTTCGAAATAATGGATAGTAAGGATATAGGACGATAATTGTCGGTATCATTAACATCACCTTTCTTATGGACTGGTATTACACGTGCCTGTTGAAGGCATGTCGGAAAAGTGCTTGTGGATATGCAATAATTAATCAGTTTAGTTAGTGGGCTGATAATTATATTAACAATATGTTTGAGTAATCGAGTACTCATACCATAGACATCTTGACTAGATGATGATTTTAATTTATTAATTGTATCTCTAACTACGACAGTGCTAACTTCCTTAAATTGAAAATAATATTTGAATGGTTTAGGGTTTCTCAAAACAAGACAGTTTGTTGCGTCAACATTACTACCGGGTAATTTATTTACAAAATTTGTAGCCACTTCAATAAAGAAGTCGTTGAATTTATTTGCATCAATATCACAGGACGGATCACAGATGGGTTTAGGTGGTTTGATTAAAGACCACATGGCCTTTATTTTATTGCCAGATCCCTTAATATAATTGGCATTTGCATTTATCTTGGCGTTTTGAATTGCCAAGTTATACTTACGTTTATAATTTGTATAGTTAACCTTAATATCTGTATATTTATTACTCGCTTCTCTCAATAAGTGAAGTGTCTGACGCATTTCTCGCAAATTACTATTAAACCAGCTTGGTTGTACTTTTCTTGGAAGCTGGGTGTACTTTTCTGGAAAAGATTGATTAATGTGTTTTTCTATACATTTGAGGAAAATATCAAATTTAGTTTCTAAACAGGTGTCAGTGTCATCCACAAAACTCCAGTCAGTACCATCTATAAAAGTGAAAAACATAAAACAACCATGCTCGGTGATTGGTCTAACCTTTAATTTTCTTTTAATAATATCTGCAGCAGGGATATTAATTTCTGTATGAATGCCAATATGGTCGGAGAAGCCAGGGTCGACAGCTTTAGTATATATTTTTGTAGGATTAATGTTACTAAAAACATTATCAATGCAGTTATTGAACCTGGTATTAAACTTAACCATATCATGTAACCCATGAGTGGCTAATAAATCACAAAATGTTGAGGACTTGAAATTATTCGAGTTGAAAATGATATTAAAGTCGCCTCCAATAACTACAAGATCATTGTAATTTATTTTTTCTAACAGTTAATTTATAATGTTTAAGATTAAAGTCTCCACATATAAATATTGTTTTGCTTTCATTAGATATTATATTTAGCAGGTGTTCAAGCATATTAAAAAAATATTCAATACATCCGTTAGGCGGTCTGTAAATCGCAGCTATAATTATGTTGTTTTTCTTATTTCCTAACTCTAACTCTACTGCTGCATATTCAAAAATATACGCCTTACTTAATCTATTTATTTCCTGTCTTCTTTATATTTAAAGCAATTCCTTACGTATACCGCAACTCCTCCGTGTTGATTTGTCTCTCTGCAAAATGAATCGGCTAAGCTGAAGTTTGTCACTTGATAGTTTTCCAGTTGATTTTCGGTTTTCCAGTGCTCACATATACAGAGTACACAGCAGTTATTTTCCTCTACTTCTATATTCAGTTGGTTTCTCGCATTGCCGATGGATTGGCCGTTTTGGTGAATAATAGTGATTTTTCCCTCGTCTTCGTGGCCAGTCGGTGTAAAAAATGTTCAATGCATACATTTCTTGGCCATACATTTGGATTTTTTAGTTTCCTTGCATCGTCTGAAGGCACTGATATTTTAAACGGTGAATATTCCATCGGGTGTTTAGAGTTCATTTGTTCACATTGGATATTGGTGAAATTTCTACTTATTAAGTATTCCTTTATTTTTTATATAATACATGGAAGTGTTCCATTTTGATTGCTGCTGATATTGCCAGTGTCTCATTGTTGGTGCCTTTGATTGGTTGCTTCCTTGGTTTTTTCTTGACTGTTGTGTTTTCCATTCTTCATTTGTTTTGTTTATCGATTTTAATATTTCATTATCTTTGTTGATATTTTCAGTATTTCTCGACGTTGTTTCGTGGGTTGTTGTTCCAGATTATGTAACATTCCTTGTTAACTTCTGTAGAGTTCTATCTTTATTGGAGTTTGATTTATTAGTTGGCTCTATATTTTGGATTTGTGTTAATGCTGCACTGTAATTGTTTTTTGGGGTCTGTGAGTCTGGGTTATCTGGTTGTACTTTTTCACATTTGCACTTACACTTACACTTACTTATTGTCACTATATCTTTTTTAAGTTGAGTGATTTCGTTTGTTAATTTCGCATTTTCTTCTTTTATTATATCACTTATAATTTTAGCAAATTCGGTTCCTTTTAGAAACGTTATTGTATTTTCGTCGAGGTTTGACCGTAATAGAGGAGCCATTGTTTTTTTTTCTCTCCTATGTCGAAAATGCGAGCAAGAAGAGGGGACCCTAAAACACATCATGTGTGAATGCAAGTCACTGAAACATCTCAGGTGGTCCGAAGAGTGGACCAATTAGTCACAGCTGGGCAACACTTCACATAGCCAACTACTAGACTTTACAAGAAGTTTAGATGGGATTTAAAGGACCCAGAAGGTGGCACAAAGGGTTAATGAAAGGCCCAAGTGCCACCTCTGATCGTCTTTAATAAACCAATGATTATGAACACTGTGAAACAATGAATATTAATTTTTTGTTAAATCAATTAGAGTTAGACACTTAAATTTAAATAAGTTTCTACAAATTGTTCTTCTCTTTCTCTACACATTATGGAAATGTTATGGTTGTAAAATTAGATTCCATCAAATAAATTATTAATTATTATTATTAAAATTTAACACACCATGTTATTATAATTTTTATCATGAAGATAAGATAAAACTAAGAATAGTAGTGTTGTAACATGAAACCTAAAATAGGTTTCTATTAGCTTTTAATTTAAATAAAAAAACTCCAAAAATTAAATTATTTAAAAGCTTTTTCTCTCTAAATAATTTTTTATATCTCATATAAATTTATACCAAATAAATATAATTTTTAATACGGTATAATTCATTAAGAGGAAATATATCGACTTGATTAAATGAATTTTAAATACTATTATTTATTTTGAAGGCATCTGCTTCGTTATACATGTTGAGTAATAATTAAAACACTTTAAACCTTGTTTGTATAACACTATATTTATTTTCGTTAATCTCGTTTGGTAATGGTATTTATTATATTTTATTATCTATAGCTTTCTATTCAAACATATTTTAATTTTTTTTAATTTTTCAATTAGGAAAATTAATCACATTCTTTGGAGAATGAAGTTTTGTCTAATATAAAAATAATTAGCACTTTCTTCGTACATATCATAAGTTTGCTGTGTAATAAAAGCTCTTAAGAATAAAAACTTTACTTTAAATTTTTCAATTCAAATTCTCGGACAGTTGTTAAAATACTCAGGGAGGCCCAGAATTACATTTTAAAAATTATCAGAATGGATTCACGTGACATATATTCCATGATGTATTTAAAAACGATAACAGCACTTATACGCCGTGTTGTGCTTAATGTGATTTAAGTCATGTAACGGCAGCTAATAGTTTGTCATTCAATACCTGGCGGTTCATTAGCACGAGGAGTAGTTGTTTTAACTAATAGCTGTTACGTCTTGCATATGTTTTGTGAGATAACGGCGCATTAATATATTAATTATAGTGCTGATATCTTTTTTTAGACGAGTCACGAGATTCTAATTCCAACGAAAATGTTTCGACTTTATTAAATCGAATTATTCTCCTGTGGGCCTTCCACTTAGAAGGATCCACGTAATAAAGGCATAGCTCTGAGGCCGAGCTGTGATACAGCGAAACACATGTCCAGGGATTGCCCTTCGTAATAATTTTGTGATTTTGCACAAATACATGCAAACATTTGCGCCGTTCACGGTACGGCGGGTTTTAGCATTCCGATCTTTTTCGCAATTTATTTGACCTTTATTACTATATGTCGGTGACTTGGGGCAAACAACAAATATACTGTTAAAGCACTAACTTTTATTCGAGGGATTCGATAGACAGTTCCTATTGGAGAAGTTGAGCATATTTATAAAGCCGCAACTACAGTAAATTCGAAAGCGAATAATATTGAGATTTGAGATACGTACCTATCTCATTATTAGTTAATCTTGTCACCACTTTTACATTATAAAGTAATTAGTATTATTACCTGTTATTTATCAAATTTAACCGTAAAGAACTAGACATTTTAATATTTACAAACAATTGTAATAAGCTTAAAACTAATAACGATGATTCGTACGCTTCCACAGTCACATGTGGAGAATCGCATTTGCAACGCGTGGTGGATGAGAGCCTCGGTTGCTATCACTGGGCCTGAATGGCGCAGCTGGTAGCGTGCTAGGCTAGAAACCGGGAGGCCGCAGGTTCGAATCCTGCTTCAGGTACATCTTTTTAATTATACATAAACTTTGCTAAAATGCCAATTGCATTAAAACATACCAAAAATAACATATCACTCACTCGCAGTTTACAGCGAACAAAAGATGTACTTGGAGTTCAAATACCACGCCAGTCGACTTCGTGCGTCCTTCTCCACATATGAC
>CAXAKX010000810.1:0-5000 GCA_963969525.1 Ontholestes murinus
CTCCGGGCGCATTATCAAACAAAAAAATTCGTGGGTCTGCATAAATGTGTGAACGTCTAGTCGCAATATCGCCGTAGCACAACCGCCGCCCCGCGTTTCGTGTCTTTTACACAAGTTGCATCACGTCCACCGTCTTGACCCCGCCACAGGGGCGGGATAGGTGTTTTACTGGCGTGCTCTGTATACCAATGGAGTGACACGTTAACGTCGGGGGTCCGTGCACGCGTAAACCGGGATATGTGCGATGTTCCGTTCAGCAGAGAGCAGAATTACGAATTCTTGGTGTTCACACCGCCGGCCGGCCGCCGTGTGCTCGTGTACATGTGCCGTCGTGTGCTCACGTGTGTGTCTCCGGGCGCATTATCAAACAAAAAAAGTCGTGGGTCTGCATAAATGTGTGAACGTCTAGTCGTAATATCGCCGTAGCACAACCGCCGCCCCGCGTTTCGTGTCTTTTACACAAGTTGCATCACGTCCACCGTCTTGACCCCGCCACAGGGGCGGGATAGGTGTTTTACTGGCGTGCTCTGTATACCAATGGAGTGACACGTTAACGTCGGGGGTCCGTGCACGCGTAAACCGGGATATGTGCGATGTTCCGTTCAGCAGAGCAGAATTTCGAACCACCTCTTTATTATAAATAAATGAGCTCGTCGTTACACCGGGCGCGCGCGCGCGTAAGCGCCGCCGCTCGAGTGTGCGCGACTAAACACAGCTCCCTGGTTGATCCTGCCAGTAGTCATATGCTTGTCTCAAAGATTAAGCCATGCATGTCTCAGTACAAGCCAAATTAAGGTGAAACCGCGAAAGGCTCATTAAATCAGTTATGGTTCCTTAGATCGTACCACTTATCCTTGGATAACTGTGGTAATTCTAGAGCTAATACATGCAAACAGAGTTCCGACCGGAGACGGAAGGAGCGCTTTTATTAGATCAAAACCAATCGGTGTCGGACGCGAGTCCGTTCATCGTACAACTTGGTGAATCTGAATAACTTATTGCTGATCGCACGGTCTCGCACCGGCGACGCATCTTTCAAATGTCTGCCTTATCAACTGTCGATGGTAGGTTCTGCGCCTACCATGGTTGTAACGGGTAACGGGGAATCAGGGTTCGATTCCGGAGAGGGAGCCTGAGAAACGGCTACCACATCCAAGGAAGGCAGCAGGCGCGCAAATTACCCACTCCCGGCACGGGGAGGTAGTGACGAAAAATAACGATACGGGACTCATCCGAGGCCCCGTAATCGGAATGAGAACACTCTAAACCTTTTAACGAGGATCAATTGGAGGGCCAGTCTGGTGCCAGCAGCCGCGGTAATTCCAGCTCCAATAGCGTATATTAAAGTTGTTGCGGTTAAAAAGCTCGTAGTCGAATCTGTGTCCCGCGCCGCCGGTTCATCGCTCGCGGTGTCCAACTGGCGTGCCCGCGGGACGTCCTGCCGGTGAGCTTAGCCCGCGAGGGCGGCTCAACTTGAAATCCCATCGCGGTGCTCTTCACTGAGTGTCGAGGTGGGCCGGCACGTTTACTTTGAACAAATTAGAGTGCTTAAAGCAGGCTAAAACTTCGCCTGAATACTTAGTGCATGGAATAATAGAATAGGACCTCGGTTCTATTTTGTTGGTTTTCGGAACCCCGAGGTAATGATTAATAGGAACGGATGGGGGCATTCGTATTGCGACGTTAGAGGTGAAATTCTTGGATCGTCGCAAGACGGACTAAAGCGAAAGCATTTGCCAAAAACGTTTTCATTGATCAAGAACGAAAGTTAGAGGTTCGAAGGCGATCAGATACCGCCCTAGTTCTAACCATAAACGATGCCAGCCAGCGATCCGCCGACGTTCCTCCGATGACTCGGCGGGCAGCTTCCGGGAAACCAAAGCTTTTGGGTTCCGGGGGAAGTATGGTTGCAAAGCTGAAACTTAAAGGAATTGACGGAAGGGCACCACCAGGAGTGGAGCCTGCGGCTTAATTTGACTCAACACGGGAAACCTCACCAGGCCCAGACACCGGAAGGATTGACAGATTGAGAGCTCTTTCTTGATTCGGTGGGTGGTGGTGCATGGCCGTTCTTAGTTGGTGGAGTGATCTGTCAGGTTAATTCCGATAACGAACGAGACTCTAGCCTGCTAACTAGGCGTACTTTCGACATCTCAAAGGTCGGCGTCGGTATCGTCACGGTCGTGCAAACGGTCGTGCGTGCCGCTCGTTTGATTTTTACTGTCGGCGTACAATCAATTCTTCTTAGAGGGACAAGTGGCTTTTAGCCGCACGAGAATGAGCAATAACAGGTCTGTGATGCCCTTAGATGTTCTGGGCCGCACGCGCGCTACACTGAAGGAGACAGCGTGTCCTCCCTGGCCGAAAGGTCCGGGTAACCCGCTGAACCTCCTTCGTGCTAGGGATTGGGGCTTGCAATTGTTCCCCATGAACGAGGAATTCCCAGTAAGCGCGAGTCATAAGCTCGCGTTGATTACGTCCCTGCCCTTTGTACACACCGCCCGTCGCTACTACCGATTGAATGATTTAGTGAGGTCTTCGGACCGGTACTCGGTGACGTTTCGACGTTCGTCGATGTTGCTGGGAAGATGACCAAACTTGATCATTTAGAGGAAGTAAAAGTCGTAACAAGGTTTCCGTAGGTGAACCTGCGGAAGGATCATTAACGTATTTTTGTGTCGCACAATATATGTGTGTACGCGAAACAGATACACTGACGATCTGACGTTCGGCTTCTCGCATCTGAAAAACTCGTATATTTATATACGTAGAACTGATGCGTCGAAGCGTATTACTCACACTGTATTTTTGTACACACAACAACACACTGTGTGTGTACTCTATATACGAACCGGACGTTCGCATCTCTCTCGTTTTGACCGACCGATCGACGATATCATACCAGATATGATATATCCGATCTCGGTTGACTCGTGTGGCTGATCCGTCGTCTGTTTGAAAGAAACATAAAAAGACACTGAAGTTTTGGGAGTATATATCCCATTCTTCCAGAGAGGGATGCTCGCATCGCGCCGCCTTACTACGGATGCATTCTGTATGGGCGCGCGCGCGGTCCGTCATCCGTTATAACAAACATATTTATTTTAAATAAAATATACTACCGATTGTAACCACCCCAGAGAGATAATATTACATATATATATTATATATACATATACAAATAATAAATATTGGCACAAACAAACAAACAAACAAACAAACAAACAAAAACGAGCACGGACGATGTACGTACGCGTACACGTGCTGCGTCTCATGGGACCGCTCGTAGGAAGGCCGAGCGGTCCTCAGTCACCCGCCATCTGAAATGTTTGTTGATGCGGTGTGGCACTGGGTGTTCGCATCTCGAGATTCGAGAAAATACAACAAACACGATAATAATGTGCGTTGTATGTGTATCTTATCGACGAGAGATCCGTCACCTTGCTTTTACATATAAATATATATATATATTAATATAATACATTGTGCGATATGTACGAAGACATATGTCGAGAAAACACACGTTGGGTGTTCGCATCTCGAATTGCCGAGATCCGTCATCTGTTTTTGTTCCGGGCACCCTGGTTTTGTTACGGTTGTTTTATAACGCTTCACTGTGTAAATTCAACTGTAAAATGGGTTTTGAATGTATTTCGCCCGGCCACACTTTATTTCTCGAAAATGTCGACAATTTTTCTGTTTACGACGATAAAACACAATAGTATCCGCCTGTTGGAGAAAAAGTATATGCGCAGTTAGTATTTGGGGGATGTGTCGGAGTCGTGGTCCGGTATCAGTGGTACCGTTCGCCCGGACACAAGCGGTGAGTGTTGTACACAAACACGCGCGCACACTTGGTCATCGCCGGTGTAATAACCAACCGCGCCGAGAGCGCGGGGCGGTCCTGTGCCAGTGGTGTACTCACGAACGCACGCTTGTTCGGCGATTCGAGACGACGATTCCAAGGAATACACGACTCTGGCCGCTAGTCACACACCACCACTAGTAGTAGTAGTAGGTGTATGGCCCGGCGCCTCCTCGAAAACTGTCCGTTGCGAAAATTTTGTCGACAGTGGGTGAACGTGCACGCACACATTTCACACACATTATTAATAATGTCAGTCACCAAGTGTTGTAGAATACAAGATCGGAGGTTCGCCTCTGACTCGTTTCTCAAAACGCTCTAGTACACTACCCTGAACGGTGAATCACTTGGCTCGTGGGTCGATGAAGAACGCAGCTAATTGCGCGTCTTATTGTGAACTGCAGGATACATGAACATCGACATTTCGAACGCACATTGCGGTCCTTGGATACTGTTCCTGGACCATTCCTGGCTGAGGGTCGTTTCTATTTCCAAGACTGTCCGGTTCTCTAACGCACTGTCCGTGGCACTTTCGCGCTGAAAAACGCTCGTGGTGTGTGTGATGTGCGTTTGTGGGGAACGTCGGGACCAAATTGGAGGTTCGCTGTTTTTCGTCTCGACGAAAGATCCGTCCTCTTAAATCAAAAACTGTCGTTTGACTAAACGAACGAACGAACCGTGTTTTCGCTTGCGTTAACACACGCTAGAGAGAGGTGAGGTCGTCCTTACCGGCGTACAGACGAGATGATCGTCGTCGTCGTCGACGTCTCGAGACACTCGAGATGAGGCGATGTGACGGTCGTCAAGTTCGTCCGCGGAGAACACCGGTCGTCGTTTCCTAGAAAAAATATATATATTATATATGTATATGAAATTCTGAGGACGTCTGGCCGTGCGTGTACACCGTGTGTTTACGCGTTTGAGCGTTCCGCACCGCACACTCTCTTAACATAATATATATACACATATATTTGATTCAGACCTCAGAGCAGGTGGGAGTACCCGCTGAATTTAAGCATATTACTAAGCGGTGGAAAAGAAACTAACCAGGATTCCCTTAGTAGCGGCGAGCGAACAGGGAAAAGCCCAGCACCGAATCCCGCGGCCGTCTTACGCGTTGTCGCCGGGAAATGTG
>CAXAKX010000810.1:10000-20534 GCA_963969525.1 Ontholestes murinus
CGAATAGGGATCACATTTGCGGCCGCTATTCGGTACGTAAAGTGATATAATTAATTACCGTTTTTCTGTACCCATATCCGTAACGAATGTATGTTAAATAAGGCGTGAGTGGTGGTTAAATTTCGCAATTTTCACACTTACCACCAATGTTTCCTTTCGTTTCGAACGAGCGAATGGACGAATTTTATATTATCGTATAGTAAAAGAACTTTCGACAGTCATCCGGTACCGGTGTGCGATTGGCCTATATGTGGCGGCCGGTGGGTCGATGTGCACGATGCTAAAAGCGAAATTTCGATCGACACGAAATAATTTCGAAATTTTTACCACGGTTCGCATTTATTTCCGCTCGTCGATGTGTCCTTTCGTATCGCGTAAGCGAATTAACGAATATTATATTTTAATATTATAAAAATAATTTCGACAAGAAATAATTTCGAAACTTTTACCACGGTTCGCAATTTATTTCCGCTCGTCGATCTTTTTTCCTTACGTTTCGTGCGAGCGAACGAACGAACGAACGAATATTATATTATCGAATGATAAAAGAAATTTCGACAGTCATTCTGTACCGGTGTGGCGGTCGGTCGGTGTGCACGGTGCGAAAAGCGAAATTTCGATCGACACGAAATAATTACGAAATTTTTACCACGGTTCGCATTTATTTCCGCTCGTCGATGTGTCCTTTCGTATCGCGTAAGCGAATTAACGAATATTATATTTTAATATAATAAAAATAATTTCTGCCGTTATTCGGTACCTATGTACGAAAAACCTATATGTGGCGGTCGGTCGGTCGGTGTGCACGGAGCTAAAACCGAAATTTCGACAAGAAATAATTTCGAAATAATTTCGAAACTTTTACCACGGTTCGCAATTTATTTCCGCTCGTCGATCTTTTTTCCTTACGTTTCGTGCGAGCGAACGAACGAACGAACGAACGAATATTATATTATCGAATGATAAAAGAAATTTCGACAGTCATT
Organism: Ontholestes murinus; assembly: GCA_963969525.1. NCBI lineage: Eukaryota > Metazoa > Arthropoda > Insecta > Coleoptera > Staphylinidae > Ontholestes > Ontholestes murinus. The sequence continues at coordinate 10,987 of CAXAKX010000810.1, forward strand.
CTGTACCGGTGTGGCGGTCGGTCGGTGTGCACGGTGCGAAAAGCGAAATTTCGATCGACACGAAATAATTACGAAATTTTTACCACGGTTCGCATTTATTTCCGCTCGTCGATGTGTCCTTTCGTATCGCGTAAGCGAATTAACGCATATTATATTTTAATATTATAAAAATAATTTCGACAAGAAATAATTTCGAAACTTTTACCACGGTTCGCAATTAATTTCCGCTCGTCGATCTTTTTTCCTTACGTTTCCTGCGAGCGAGCGAACGAACGAATATTATATTATCGAATGATAAAAGAAATTTCGACAGTCATTCTGTACCGGTGTGGCGGTCGGTCGGTGTGCACGGTGCGAAAAGCGAAATTTCGATCGACACGAAATAATTACGAAATTTTTACCACGGTTCACATTTATTTCCGCTCGTCGATGTGTCCTTTCGTATCGCGTAAGCGAATTAACGAAAATTTTATTTTAATAAAATAAAAATAATTTCTGCCGTTATTCTGTACATGTGTACGAAAAATATATATGTGAGGCGGTCGGTCGGTGTGCACGATGCCAAAAGCGTTATTCGGTACGGGCGTGCGAAATAATTGTACGCGGCGGTCGGTCGGTGTGCACGATGCTAAAAGCGTTACTCGGTACCTGTGTGCGAAAAACCTAAAGTCGAACGTTTTGACTTCGGTCCGCTTTATTTCCACTCGCCGATCTGTCCTTTCGCATCGCGTAAGCGAATTAACGAAAATTTTATTTTAATAAAATAAAAATAATTTCTGCCGTTATTCCGTACCTATGTACGAAAAATATATATGTGAGGCGGTCGGTCGGTGTGCACGATGCCAAAAGCGTTATTCGGTACGGGCGTGCGAAATAATTGTACGCGGCGGTCGGTCGGTGTGCACGATGCTAAAAGCGTTATTCGGTACCTGTGTGCGAAAAACCTAAAGTCGAACGTTTTCACTTCGGTCCGCTTTATTTCCACTCGCCGATCTGTCCTTTCGCATCGCGTAAGCGAATTAACGAAAATTTTATTTTAATAAAATAAAAATAATTTCTGCCGTTATTCCGTACCTATGTACGAAAAATATATATGTGAGGCGGTCGGTCGGTGTGCACGATGCCAAAAGCGTTATTCGGTACGGGCGTGCGAAATAATTGTACGCGGCGGTCGGTCGGTGTGCACGATGCTAAAAGCGTTATTCGGTACCTGTGTGCGAAAAACCTAAAGTCGAACGTTTTGACTTCGGTCCGCTTTATTTCCACTCGCCGATCTGTCCTTTCGCATCGCGTAAGCGAATTAACGAAAATTTTATTTTAATAAAATAAAAATAATTTCTGCCGTTATTCCGTACCTATGTACGAAAAATATATATGTGAGGCGGTCGGTCGGTGTGCACGATGCCAAAAGCGTTATTCGGTACGGGCGTGCGAAATAATTGTACGCGGCGGTCGGTCGGTGTGCACGATGCTAAAAGCGTTATTCGGTACCTGTGTGCGAAAAACCTAAAGTCGAACGTTTTCACTTCGGTCCGCTTTATTTCCACTCGCCGATCTGTCCTTTCGAATCGCGTAAGCGAATTAACGAAAATTTTATTTTAATAAAATAAAAATAACTTCTGCCGTTATTCCGTACCTATGTACGAAAAATATATATGTGAGGCGGTCGGTCGGTGTGCACGATGCCAAAAGCGTTATTCGGTACGGGCGTGCGAAATAATTGTACGCGGCGGTCGGTCGGTGTGCACGATGCTAAAAGCGTTATTCGGTACCTGTGTGCGAAAAACCTAAAGTCGAACGTTTTCACTTCGGTCCGCTTTATTTCCACTCGCCGATCTGTCCTTTCGCATCGCGTAAGCGAATTAACGAAAATTTTATTTTATTAAAATAAAAATAATTTCTGCCGTTATTCGGTACCTGTGTACGAAAAACATATATATGAGGCGGTCGGTCGGTGCGAATAAGCGAATTGACGAAAATTTTATTTTAATATAATAAAAATAATTTCTGCCGTTATTCGGTACCTGTGTACGAAAAACATATATATGAGGCGGTCGGTCGGTGCGAATAAGCGAATTGACGAAAATTTTATTTTAATAAAATAAAAATAATTTCTGCCGTTATTCCGTACCTATGTACGAAAAATATATATGTGAGGCGGTCGGTCGGTGTGCACGATGCCAAAAGCGTTATTCGGTACGGGCGTGCGAAATAATTGTACGCGGCGGTCGGTCGGTGTGCACGATGCTAAAAGCGTTATTCGGTACCTGTGTGCGAAAAACCTAAAGTCGAACGTTTTCACTTCGGTCCGCTTTATTTCCACTCGCCGATCTGTCCTTTCGCATCGTGTAAGCGAATTAACGAAAATTTTATTTTATGAAAATAAAAATAATTTCTGCCGTTATTCGGTACCTGTGTACGAAAAACATATATATGAGGCGGTCGGTCGGTGCGAATAAGCGAATTGACGAAAATTTTATTTTATTAAAATAAAAATAATTTCTGCCGTTATTCGGTACCTATGTACGAAAAATATATATGTGAGGCGGTCGGTCGGTGTGCACGATGCCAAAAGCGTTATTCGGTACGGGCGTGCGAAATAATTGTACGCGGCGGTCGGTCGGTGTGCACGATGCTAAAAGCGTTATTCGGTACCTGTGTGCGAAAAACCTAAAGTCGAACGTTTTCACTTCGGTCCGCTTTATTTCCACTCGCCGATCTGTCCTTTCGCATCGTGTAAGCGAATTAACGAAAATTTTATTTTATTAAAATAAAAATAATTTCTGCCGTTATTCGGTACCTGTGTACGAAAAACATATATATGAGGCGGTCGGTCGGTGCGAATAAGCGAATTGACGAAAATTTTATTTTATTAAAATAAAAATAATTTCTGCCGTTATTCGGTACCTGTGTACGAAAAACATATATATGAGGCGGTCGGTCGGTGCGAATAAGCGAATTGACGAAAATTTTATTTTATTAAAATAAAAATAATTTCTGCCGTTATTCGGTACCTGTGTACGAAAAACATATATATTAGGCGGTCGGTCGGTGCGAATAAGCGAATTGACGAAAATTTTATTTTAATATAATAAAAATAATTTCTGCCGTTATTCGGTACCTGTGTACGAAAAACATATATATGAGGCGGTCGGTCGGTGTGCACGATGCTAAAAGCGTTATTCGGTACGGGCGGGCGAAAAACTTATATGCGGCGGTCGGTCGGTGTGCACGATGCCGAGAGCGTTATTCGGTACCTGTGTGCGAGAGACATATATATATGGTGGTGCACGGTGCGATGAGCGAATTTTCATTTTACGCAAATAAAGTCGAGTATTACGCTTCGTTTCGTCTTGTTTCACACACAAATGATATTTTCGGGCAGTGCTAAGTGGAAAAATAAAAATAAAATTTCTCGCCGTTATTCTGTACAAATATGCATCAAACAGCTGTATGGGCGGTGCAGGTCGAAAGCGTTATTCGGTACCGGTGTGCGAAAAACCTAATGTCGAACGTTTTAACTTCGGTCCGCTTTATTTCCACTCGCCGATGTGTCCTTTCGTATCGAGTAAGCGAATTAACGAAAATTTTATTTTAATAAAATAAAAATAATTTCTGCCGTTATTCGATACCTATGTACGAGAAACATATATATGAGGCGGTCGGTCGGTCGGTCGGTCGGTCGGCGCGCACGATGCTAAAAGCGTTATTCGGTACGGGCGTGCGAAAAACTTAAATGCGGCGGTCGGTCGGTGCGCACGATGCCGAAAGCGTTATTCGGTACCTGTGTGCGAGAGACATATATATGGTGGTGCACGGTGCGATGAGCGAATTTTCGATTTACGCAAATAAAGTCGAGTATTACGCTTCGTTTCGTCTTGTTTCACACACAAATGATATTTTCGGGCAGCGCTAGGTGGAAAAATAAAAATTTAATTTCTCGCCGTTATTCTGTACAAATATGCATCAAACAGCTATATGGGTGGTGCAGGTCGTTCGGGTGAAAAGTGGAAGATTGAAAAAGAACGACCAGGCGAGCAGTATATGTATATATATCGCAAAGAAACGCCGAAATAAATATCCTTTTGGCTTTAATAAACCGTCGCATGGGTAAAATAAAATTTTTAACAAATTTTTGCCCTATGCGACGGACGGAGAGACGAACGACGAACAACGGCGGGCGACGACACACGGCAACGGGCGACGACACAACAACCAGTGTAGTGTAATGCCATTATATACGTTACGTGTAATAAGTCGGCCGGCGTGTTTTTAGTTTTTATCTCTTGTGGGGGAACGCGAGGTCTCAGTGTGTTCACCAAGCTGCTACTTCTCTAGTATTATATATAATATATAATAAGAAGATGTGTGTGGTTTTGCGTGTTCGGTGTGCCTCATATAATCGTTCCCCATCATATTAAAACACATAAAATATCATCATCGTCTGTTGAAAATAAAATCACGGCCTCACGTGTCTGGACAGTTCGATGTATTTAATATAAAACGACGACGAACCGGAGAGACGAACGACGAACAACGGCGGGCGACGACACACGGCAACGGGCGACGACACAACAACCAGTGTAGTGTAATGCCATTATATACGTTACGTGTAATAAGTCGGCCGGCGTGTTTTTAGTTTTTATCTCTTGTGGGGGAACGCGAGGTCTCAGTGTGTTCACCAAGCTGCTACTTCTCTAGTATTATATATAATATATAATAAGAAGATGTGTGTGGTTTTGCGTGTTCGGTGTGCCTCATATAATCGTTCCCCATCATATTAAAACACATAAAATATCATCATCGTCTGTTGAAAATAAAATCACGGCCTCACGTGTCTGGACAGTTCGATGTATTTAATATAAAACGACGACGAACCGGAGAGACGAACGACGAACAACGGCGGGCGACGACACACGGCAACGGGCGACGACACAACAACCAGTGTAGTGTAATGCCATTATATACGTTACGTGTAATAAGTCGGCCGGCGTGTTTTTAGTTTTTATCTCTTGTGGGGGAACGCGAGGTCTCAGTGTGTTCACCAAGCTGCTACTTCTCTAGTATTATATATAATATATAATAAGAAGATGTGTGTGGTTTTGCGTGTTCGGTGTGCCTCATATAATCGTTCCCCATCATATTAATACACATAAAATATCATCATCGTCTGTTGAAAATAAAATCACGGCCTCACGTGTCTGGACAGTTCGATGTATTTAATAAAACGACGACGAAACCGGAGAGACGAACGAGGAACAACGGCGGGCGACGACACACGGCAACGGGCGACACAACAACACCATTGTAGTAGTGTAATGCCATTATATACGTTACGTGTAATAAGTCGGCCGGCGTGTTTTTAGTTTTATCTCTTGTTTGGGGGAACGCCGAGGTCTCAGTGTTGCACCAATCTGCTACTCTATTATAATATATAATAAGATGTGTGTGGTTTGTGTGTCGGTTGTGCCTCATACAAAAATCGTTCCCCGTATTTTACTACATATATAAATATATATCATCATCGTGTTATTATCGTCTGTTGAAAATAAAATCACGGCCTCGCCGTGTCTGGACAGTTCGATGTTTTAATAAAACGAGACGCGAGAAATCAGTTGCCGCCCGAGGAAATTTTTTTCTTGTCTCTCACCCACCATATATATATACCGTCTGTTGAATATAAAATCACGGCCTCGCCGTGTCCGGACAGTTCGGTGTTGAAAACTCTAACAGGTAGTTTGAACCTGTCCGAATAGCACGTTCGCGGGACCCATTTCGTATATTCGTTTATGCGTATGGCCCTTATGCGAGCAACATGTAGACTGAACATGTAATATTTTTAAAGTAGCGGTGCGTAAAAACTCCGTGAAAATTCAAATGCAATAACTCACCGAATTCCGAGCGAGAATGAAAACTTATGTTGATTGAAATATATATATCATCATAAAGTCAGACGTTCGGGGGACCCGAGCGCGTGGTCCCCTTGGCCGAGACGATGATTTTCAATCTAACGAACAATGATGTTTTTTGTAGTGTGTGTAAGCCTTGGCGAGATGTGAAATTTATAAAATTTCTCTTCTCTCTCATGCCATATATATGATATATTGATGCATTTCGGAGTTGTGTGGACCGAGAGTCTCTCCACTCCTATTCTTGGTGTTCACACCGCCGGCCGGCCGCCGTGTGCTCGTGTACATGTGCCGTCGTGTGCTGACGTGTGTGTCTCCGGGCGCATTATCAAACAAAAAAATTCGTGGGTCTGCATAAATGTGTGAACGTCTAGTCGCAATATCGCCGTAGCACAACCGCCGCCCCGCGTTTCGTGTCTTTTACACAAGTTGCATCACGTCCACCGTCTTGACCCCGCCACAGGGGCGGGATAGGTGTTTTACTGGCGTGCTCTGTATACCAATGGAGTGACACGTTAACGTCGGGGGTCCGTGCACGCGTAAACCGGGATATGTGCGATGTTCCGTTCAGCAGAGAGCAGAATTACGAATTCTTGGTGTTCACACCGCCGGCCGGCCGCCGTGTGCTCGTGTACATGTGCCGTCGTGTGCTCACGTGTGTGTCTCCGGGCGCATTATCAAACAAAAAAAGTCGTGGGTCTGCATAAATGTGTGAACGTCTAGTCGTAATATCGCCGTAGCACAACCGCCGCCCCGCGTTTCGTGTCTTTTACACAAGTTGCATCACGTCCACCGTCTTGACCCCGCCACAGGGGCGGGATAGGTGTTTTACTGGCGTGCTCTGTATACCAATGGAGTGACACGTTAACGTCGGGGGTCCGTGCACGCGTAAACCGGGATATGTGCGATGTTCCGTTCAGCAGAGCAGAATTTCGAACCACCTCTTTATTATAAATAAATGAGCTCGTCGTTACACCGGGCGCGCGCGCGCGTAAGCGCCGCCGCTCGAGTGTGCGCGACTAAACACAGCTCCCTGGTTGATCCTGCCAGTAGTCATATGCTTGTCTCAAAGATTAAGCCATGCATGTCTCAGTACAAGCCAAATTAAGGTGAAACCGCGAAAGGCTCATTAAATCAGTTATGGTTCCTTAGATCGTACCACTTATCCTTGGATAACTGTGGTAATTCTAGAGCTAATACATGCAAACAGAGTTCCGACCGGAGACGGAAGGAGCGCTTTTATTAGATCAAAACCAATCGGTGTCGGACGCGAGTCCGTTCATCGTACAACTTGGTGAATCTGAATAACTTATTGCTGATCGCACGGTCTCGCACCGGCGACGCATCTTTCAAATGTCTGCCTTATCAACTGTCGATGGTAGGTTCTGCGCCTACCATGGTTGTAACGGGTAACGGGGAATCAGGGTTCGATTCCGGAGAGGGAGCCTGAGAAACGGCTACCACATCCAAGGAAGGCAGCAGGCGCGCAAATTACCCACTCCCGGCACGGGGAGGTAGTGACGAAAAATAACGATACGGGACTCATCCGAGGCCCCGTAATCGGAATGAGAACACTCTAAACCTTTTAACGAGGATCAATTGGAGGGCCAGTCTGGTGCCAGCAGCCGCGGTAATTCCAGCTCCAATAGCGTATATTAAAGTTGTTGCGGTTAAAAAGCTCGTAGTCGAATCTGTGTCCCGCGCCGCCGGTTCATCGCTCGCGGTGTCCAACTGGCGTGCCCGCGGGACGTCCTGCCGGTGAGCTTAGCCCGCGAGGGCGGCTCAACTTGAAATCCCATCGCGGTGCTCTTCACTGAGTGTCGAGGTGGGCCGGCACGTTTACTTTGAACAAATTAGAGTGCTTAAAGCAGGCTAAAACTTCGCCTGAATACTTAGTGCATGGAATAATAGAATAGGACCTCGGTTCTATTTTGTTGGTTTTCGGAACCCCGAGGTAATGATTAATAGGAACGGATGGGGGCATTCGTATTGCGACGTTAGAGGTGAAATTCTTGGATCGTCGCAAGACGGACTAAAGCGAAAGCATTTGCCAAAAACGTTTTCATTGATCAAGAACGAAAGTTAGAGGTTCGAAGGCGATCAGATACCGCCCTAGTTCTAACCATAAACGATGCCAGCCAGCGATCCGCCGACGTTCCTCCGATGACTCGGCGGGCAGCTTCCGGGAAACCAAAGCTTTTGGGTTCCGGGGGAAGTATGGTTGCAAAGCTGAAACTTAAAGGAATTGACGGAAGGGCACCACCAGGAGTGGAGCCTGCGGCTTAATTTGACTCAACACGGGAAACCTCACCAGGCCCAGACACCGGAAGGATTGACAGATTGAGAGCTCTTTCTTGATTCGGTGGGTGGTGGTGCATGGCCGTTCTTAGTTGGTGGAGTGATCTGTCAGGTTAATTCCGATAACGAACGAGACTCTAGCCTGCTAACTAGGCGTACTTTCGACATCTCAAAGGTCGGCGTCGGTATCGTCACGGTCGTGCAAACGGTCGTGCGTGCCGCTCGTTTGATTTTTACTGTCGGCGTACAATCAATTCTTCTTAGAGGGACAAGTGGCTTTTAGCCGCACGAGAATGAGCAATAACAGGTCTGTGATGCCCTTAGATGTTCTGGGCCGCACGCGCGCTACACTGAAGGAGACAGCGTGTCCTCCCTGGCCGAAAGGTCCGGGTAACCCGCTGAACCTCCTTCGTGCTAGGGATTGGGGCTTGCAATTGTTCCCCATGAACGAGGAATTCCCAGTAAGCGCGAGTCATAAGCTCGCGTTGATTACGTCCCTGCCCTTTGTACACACCGCCCGTCGCTACTACCGATTGAATGATTTAGTGAGGTCTTCGGACCGGTACTCGGTGACGTTTCGACGTTCGTCGATGTTGCTGGGAAGATGACCAAACTTGATCATTTAGAGGAAGTAAAAGTCGTAACAAGGTTTCCGTAGGTGAACCTGCGGAAGGATCATTAACGTATTTTTGTGTCGCACAATATATGTGTGTACGCGAAACAGATACACTGACGATCTGACGTTCGGCTTCTCGCATCTGAAAAACTCGTATATTTATATACGTAGAACTGATGCGTCGAAGCGTATTACTCACACTGTATTTTTGTACACACAACAACACACTGTGTGTGTACTCTATATACGAACCGGACGTTCGCATCTCTCTCGTTTTGACCGACCGATCGACGATATCATACCAGATATGATATATCCGATCTCGGTTGACTCGTGTGGCTGATCCGTCGTCTGTTTGAAAGAAACATAAAAAGACACTGAAGTTTTGGGAGTATATATCCCATTCTTCCAGAGAGGGATGCTCGCATCGCGCCGCCTTACTACGGATGCATTCTGTATGGGCGCGCGCGCGGTCCGTCATCCGTTATAACAAACATATTTATTTTAAATAAAATATACTACCGATTGTAACCACCAGAGAGATAATATTACATATATATATATATTATATATACATATACAAATAATAAATATTGGCACAAACAAACAAACAAACAAACAAACAAAAACGAGCACGGACGATGTACGTACGCGTACACGTGCTGCGTCTCATGGGACCGCTCGTAGGAAGGCCGAGCGGTCCTCAGTCACCCGCCATCTGAAAT